>CAUYLG010054066.1:0-148512 GCA_963573385.1 Cacajao melanocephalus | reverse complement strand
CAGTGCAAGGTAAAAGCCAGTTTATGAAGAAAGTACAGTGGTGAAAAGACAGCTACTCCAGGGACAGAGTAGGACGTTCTAAAAGTAAGAGGAGGAACGTGTCCACCCTAGGTACAATGCTTGTATATATGGGGAGATGTGCTCTGCTACAAGGATTTGTGATAAAGAACTGATTTTCTTAATTACTATATTTTGCAAGAATCGATATTATTATTTTTAAAGCAAAATTAGAAACGCCTTTGTTCTCAGGATATTGGGATATTAGGAGACTCCCGACTCCGTGTCTGTTTAGTAACATTATTAATCTGTTCCCTTAACCATAAACATCTCGAAGCTAGGGATACCTTTCTTTCTGAGAATTCAGCCCAGCAATTCTCAGCCTCATTTTCCTAGCCCTCACTCAAAATGGAGCTGCTCTGGTTTAAGCACCTCTGACATAACTATTAGCAATACATTTCAGACACAGAAACTCATAACTGGCTCTAGTATGGATAATATCAGCCCTAGGTTTTATACGACAACTAGAACTCTATCCCTATATGCCTCACAGAAATGACTTAATTGTTATGATATGGATAACTTGAAATTAATGTAACTTAAAAAAAAAAACTCATGAAATTTATATTGTATTGAAACCACCTTTGCAAAATTATGACGGAGACAGTGAAAAAGACCTAACTTAATTGACTCCATCTCGCTTCTAATCTCCAAGTTGTCCTTGTCCATTACTGGGTGTAGGCTGAATTAACTTTGGGAGAAACTTAGTTTATAGTTTAAACAAAGACAGTGACAGCTCTTTCCCAAAGCAGGCCTCCTTCTTGCTTGGGGACTAGATTGCCTTTGTAAGACTAACATTAGCCACAAGATTAGAAATTAGAAATCATGGTTTAGGAGTCAGGCAGCTGGAGGCTACAAGATTCTGACCTTCCCTAAACTGCTCCTAAGATCAGTGCTTGAGATATTTTGCAGATCCTGCACTTGATGGATCAACTAGCACCACCCAGATCAGCTCATCTGATCTTGTGACAGCCACCCAGGAATGGACTCAGTGCCAGAAGACAGCTTCAACTCAATATTGTTTCATCCCTGACCAATCAGCACTCCTGGCTCACAGGCTTTCCCCCATCCACCATGTTGTCCTTAAAAACTCTGCTCCCTCTCCCTCTTTCTCTTCCTCTTTCTTTCTCTCTTACATTCTTTTTTTTCTTTCTTTCACTCTCACTTTCTTTCCTCTCTTTTTCTTTCTTTCAAAAAAAAAACCAAAAAACTCTGCTCCCTGAATACTCACAGAGACTGATTTAACACATAGCTGGCTCTGCATGAATTACTCTTTCTCTATGGCAATTCCCCTTTCTTGATAAATCAGCTCTGTCTAGGCAGTGAGCAAGGTGAACGCATTGGGCATTACAGTATTATTATTAGTAACAAAATGTAACTTACCTCATGATAATTGAAGATACACTGATGTATCACTGAAGAACTGCTCTATGCATTGGTATCCAAAACCGTTAATATTATTCTTGACTTACTTCCTTATTATTTTCACCTAAAAGTGATGACAACTTCCTCCTTTTTCACTTGTTCTTCTTGTATGCCATTGATTACTCCTGCTCCCATTATCCATTACCCTCTTTTCCATTTTAGTAATATCATGTCCTCCAAGATTTCAGCTGGGCACATGACTGGTCAGTTGGACTACATTTCTCAGCCTCTCATGCAGCTAGGTGTGGTCATGTGACTGGGTACTGACCAATTAAATGTGAGCAGAAGTTATGTAACCAACTTCTATGCCAAATTTCAATAAAAGTAATTATTTGTATTTGGTACCACTTTTAGACCCAGGCCACAGGATTTCCTTCCATGAGGCCTGGACTTTTCAAGGCCCTATTCTGGCTGTGTCCCTCCCTATAGGGTGAGAATTCTGCAAGACCAAAGGGACCTGCTTACCTCCATGTTGTTCTTCTAGACCATGCTTTAAGTCCATGGGACCTTAGAATTCCTTGCCCAGATGTCTCTGAACCTGCTTCCAGAGCCTGCATGAGCTTCTTCTGTGGATCTATCCTCCTGAGTGTAAAGCATGCCACCAGTTCATTCACTTCTAGGATGCAGGCTCACTGAGGAACAGCTGTATAGCAGGGAGATGTATGGACAAAAGTGTCGATACCTTGTACACAAGGATGCTGGCAGTGCAGGATGGGGCTGGAGTGTGGGAGAAAACATCATCAGCCATAGGTTCAGGGCCAGGTATGAATTCTCCCTACACTGCCACGTCTGGCTCAGAATTCCAGGAGGTCTGAGAATCCTAAATTTGTCCCTGGATTTCCAGGCAGTTAAGAAGGTATATCTGTCAAAATAGTAGGTTCATTGGCAGTGTTTTTGCTTGTTTAATAATTTGGAAATATTTAGACAAATAGCATGGGGGCCTATAATTGTATCTCTGTCCTGGTCTCCAGAGTGCAGAGAAAGGCTGGTCTCCTGAGTGCAGAGAAAGGCCTGCTCACACTTTTCTTTCCTTTTTTTCTTAGGTTGGAATAGGTCAGATGTTTTGCTGACCACTAAGCTCTGATCTTGTATGTCAAATACAGTATCCAAAGGGATGGGAGAGCAACCAGGTCAAAGGAACCAACTTCCTGAAAGAGCCTGCATGCTAGAGCCACCTCAGCTCTGGAATGCTCATACCTAATTGTTCCCTGGAGAAATGCCAACTTCTCTCCTGTTTGAAACACTGCATTTTGGAGTCTTGTTTTTTCATCATCGTGATCTGTATTCCAACCAACACAATGAGTTTCAGTCTCTTCTTTCCACTCTGCACACCACTGGTTCTATTAATAGAACACACTCATCTTAAGATGAACAGATTCCTAGTCAAGCACTCTTTCTACTAAGTGTAAGATTCACTTTGTCTCTTCCTAGGTGCTCTGAAGCCAGACTGCTTGAGTTTGTGTCTCAGTTGTCCTTTTACTTTCTATATCTGGCCTTGACAATGTTGGTCAAGCTCTCTGTGCCTGTTTCTCGTCTGCAAAATGGAGATTAAAATTGTTTCTTCCTTTTCAGGTTATTGGGAGATTAGATGAGAATTTTAGCCTGTTCAGGCTGCTATAACAAAATATCGCCAACTTGGTAGCTTTAAAACAGTAGAAATCTATTTCTCATAGATCTAGAGGCTGGAAGTCCAAGGTTGAGGCACCAGCAGATTCAGCATCTAGTAAAGGCTGGCATTCTGGATCATAAACGACAGCCTTCTCACTGCATCTTCACATGGTGGAAGAACTGAGGGAGCTCTCTGAGGTCTCTTTCATAAGGGCACTAATCCCATTCATGAGGGCTTTACCACCATTACCTAATTGCCTCCCAAGGATCCCACCTGTAAATGCAATTTCATCAGACATTAAGAATTAACATGAATTTTGAGGGAAACAAACATGCTCTCTAAACATGCACAGGACCAAGAACCGTAACTGGCAAAAGTAGATTCTCAATAAATTTCAAATTTATTATTATTATTTGTTTCAACTAGCTTTCATTTTCCGTTATATTGTGCTATAGTAACAAACAGTTCCCAAATCTCATTGACTTACAAGAAAAAGCTTGTCTTCTTGCTCACCTTACATGGCAGCTGTAGCTCTGTTTCAAATGTCTCCTTCCCATGATCAGGCTGTCTGAGATACTAGCGTTCTTGTGGAAGAGGTAAAAAATAAATAAACAAACGAACAAATAAATAAATAAAAGCCATAGCAGAACAATGCAATAGCTTTGAAGAGGCCTACAGAACTTCTGCTCACATTTCATTGGACAAAGCAAGCCACATGGCCAATCTTGATATCACCATAACCCACTCACACAGAGGGGCAGTGGAAAGTGGGAAATAATAATGCAGTCGACCACATTCTCAGACTAGTGCCAAAGCTGTGGTGCAGAAGACCACATTCTTTGACAGCTGTGATTTTGCTGGCTCAACACCATGCCTTCTTAACTTCCAAAGTGACAAATGGAAAGGGAGAGGTTAACCCATCTGTGCCCCCGATTTTCCATGTCCCTGATTTTTCTACCCCTGTTTTAAGTGACCACAAGAGCATTTTGTATTTGTTCTTTCTTAATCCTTCCTTCTCCTACAACTAGGGAGGCAGAAGAAATGGTTTTGATGGCTTTTAGGCTCCGGGATCACAGAAAAACTTTGGGGGGTAGATTGTGTTATTGCTCTCCACTCTTTACCTTTGTATAAAAGAAGTACACCTCCTGCCTGTTGCCATGAATATTCAGTGTCTCTGATGAAGAAAAGAATATACAGCCCTGTCCTATTGACATAGGGCTTGGCCTTATAACTTGCTTTGGCCAATAAAATGGAAATAGGTATAACTTATGCCACATTTAAACAGAAGCCCTTTGCCATAAGAGTAGCATATTGTAAACAGGGGTTCCTTCAGCCTGTATCCCAAAGAGAGTATCCCAGAAAAGTCACATCCAACAGAAGCAAAGCTTTGTCCCTGCAAACCACAGAGCACTGGGCATCATTTGTCACCATGGCAGAGAGGATCAATGTGCCTTTTGATTTAGCACCACCTGTCATGACACACCCACCTCAGTACTTTGAAAATGGGAGATACAGAGCTCTATTTTTTTTACCTCCCGCCCTTGATGGGCATCAGGATTCTTCGCTGGGAAAATGTTCCACAGAGCATGGGAGCTTGGTTCTGAGTGGCCAATTTTGCTTGCTGTGGAAATAGGCTCTTGTGAATAACACCAGCAGTAGTGTCTTCTTCTCTTCCCCTTCAGTATCATACACTCATATTCAATCCTTGATATCAAATTTGATTCTCCCTTGATTTCTTGACATATTATTTTTTTTTTCTGTTTCCTGCTTGGAGAACTTCTTTCATGCTCTCCAGAAATGTTTGGTATCTCTAATGAACTAGAGCAAGGAAAGGCAGGTAAGAGGGTACCATAGTGACAAACAGGCAAGACCCTGCCCTCATAGAGCTTATATTCTAGAAGGAAAGACAGACAAGAAATGATAATCAAAAATGCAATACAATGTCAGGTGGTGAGGAGTGTTATGTAAGAAAAATAAATCAGGTAAGGGGAATGAGAATGACAGGGAGTTTTACCTTAGCCTGGGTGGGCTGGAGCAACTGCATGTGTTAACACACTTTAGCATGGTACCATCTCTGTCCACACACTGTAGACCATGTCTTTGGCTAAACTATAGGATGTTACCCGTAAAAAATCCCGAGTGCTGACCATTGTCAGTATCTTTAGCACATATGATATCAGTCACACCTGAGAATATCCCCTGATATTATACTTGCTGCTTGGAGAACCCCAGTGCTGTCTTCTTTCTTAATTATAGACCAATGTGTTGATGACTCATCTCAGGTTTGTGTATTGCATTATTTTTAAAAATTTCTCTTTGTGCCTCAAATCTAGAAGGGAACTCAAGAGAGCAGTGAGGAAACAAGAAATAGAAGAAAATATTTGTTTGGATTTGGCAAAAGAGCACCCAAAAAGAGCCTGGGCTGTGCCATTGCACTTCACAACAGCCTTCCTTCATGCCTCAGGCTGGGGTTCATTTATAACATGGAAGCAGCCTGACAAGAAGCAAATATGACTTATCTGTAATATTTCATTTATTTTAAAAAAAGGCTAGAACCAAATCTGACCAAACTTAAAACTTACTAATTTTGCATGGTAGAAAGACGAATGTTTCTTATGTGGGTCTTTATTCCCTTCTGTGTTCAAAATGTATTTTTTTAAAAAAAAAATGTTGCTTAAGGAAAAAAAGAATAGAAGATTCGGGGGTCAAAACATTTGGTACCAGCCCTTACATTCCCATGTCTCTCTGTGTGTCCCTGACCAAGTTGCTGAAGTTCTCCAAGCCTGGGGATAATAAGGTCTGTCTTTTAGGATGTGGTGAATATTAAATCAGAAAATGCAAGCAGAATGTCCAGCACTGGACTGAGATTGGTATGTTCTTAATGCATGGCAGCCACTATAGCTACTTCCTGATTTCCAAAATGTGTCTGCTACAGTTTTAAATGTATATTCCCTCCGAAATTCCTGTTGGAACTTAATCCCCATTGTGGTGGTGTATTCGTCTGTTCTTATATTGATAATAAAGACATACCCAAAGGTTTTTTATATATATATATATATATATATATATATATATATATATATATATATATAAATATATATATATAAAAGAAGGTTAATGGCTCACAGTTCCAGGTAGCTGGGGTGGACTCACAATCGTGGCAGAAGACAAAGGAAGAGTAAAGGTAGGTCTTATGTGGGGGCAGGCAAGAGAGAGCTTGTGTGGGAAACTCCCCCTTATAAAACCATCAGATCTCACGAGACTTATTCACTATCATGAGAACAGCACAGGAAAGACGTGTCCCCATGATTCAATGACCTCCCACCAGGTCCCTCCCACGACATGTGGGAATTATGGGAGCTACAGCTAAAGATGAGATTTGGGTGGGGACACAGTCAAACCATATCAGGTGGTATTAAGAGACAGGGCCTTTGGGAATGAATTAAACGGCTTATAAAAGAGGCTTCAGAGAGACTTTGCCCTCTCTTTCCCTTCCATCCCTTCTGCCATGTGAGGACACAGCATTCCTTCCCTCCTGAGGATCCAGCCACTAGATGTTTTCTCGGAAGCAGATAGACAGGGCCTGCACCAGCCAGCACCTTGATCTAGGACTTCCCAGACTCCAGGACCATGAGAAATGAATTTCTTTTGCTTATAAATTACCCGGTCTGTGGTATTTTGTTGTAGCAGCATGAACAGACTAAAGCAGTGTCTATGGAACAATAATATCATAAGAAGTTCCCAGGTATTCTGAGGTCAAGAAAGTTTAGGAAACTCTATACATTACATTTTCTTCTTGAAGATTCAGAGTGACATCAGGATATTAATAACAAAGGGAATTTCTACAGGTGAGAAATCTGTTTTGCTTTCTCATTTATATCCGTGTTTCCTAGATTTTGAGCATGAAACACAGGCCTACAGTACTGTTGCCTCAAAAGAAGAAACGAAGCCACACTCGGGGTTCCTAAACTTTAAGAGAAAGGCTTTTAATTTCTTTTCCTGAAAAACCATGACGCAGAGGTTGGAGGGGCAGGTGCAGGTGACCATATTCTTCTCACCACTGGGACATGTGGCAACCTGTAGAGGGGGAGGACTCAAAGCTGCACCTGACGTGGGGGCCAACCAATAAAGCCCTGAAGTTGACTGCTGGGTTCTCATTAACTGGTTGGAAAGCTAACCCTGTTATCCTTTACAATTAGAAAATTATGGGCCAGGCCAGGTGGCTCACGCCTGTAATCCTAGCACTTTGGGTGGCTAAGGCAGGCGGATCACCTGAGGTCAGGAGTTCAGGACCAGCCTGGCCAACGTGGTAAAACTCCAACTCTACTAAAGATACAAAAATTAACCAGGTGTGGTGCACACCTGTAATTCCAGCTATTCAGGAAGCTGAGGCAGGAGAATCGCTTGAACCCAGAGGTCAAGATTATGCCACTGCACTCCAGCCTGGGTGACAGAGTAAGACTCCATCTCAAAAAAAAGAAGAAAAAGAAAATTATGTAAAATTTTGATGATCTCACAAAACAAGCAAACACATTTTTAATGACTAGATATTGTTTACCCAACGGGCAAAAAGACAGCTTCACCCTAAAGTACATTGTGCCCTGTTTTGCAGGGAAGAGACTGTTAATAACAGCCCCACCACAAATTCTATTGGCAGATTGTCCCTCAGCATGAAAAGGCCAAATATAGACGACTGTCATGCTTGAAACTAATGTTTAAGATCTGTTCAAGCACTTAAGCATTTTACCACAAAGGCATATGTCCTGCCTGCGCTAGGCTACATATTTAAGAAGAGCTCAGCCAGAGACTCTGGGAAGAGGCTGGACAAAGTCTGCATTATTACTGGCAGTGTGTCCTGGGGTCCATCAGCTGGGTGCAATGACGGAGGATGCAGACAGACCTTTAAAATCGATGACAGCATGTCTCCAAAGAGGATGAGCAGCCAAGAGGAAAAGCAGCCCGACCAGCAATGCAGGCCAGAGCCGAAAGTGATGCTGGCGATAACATCTCCTTCCTGGAGAACTGAGTTTCTCTATCATTATGTTTCTTTTCCGTACATTCATGTTTTCTAGACCAGGCAGGATTGAGAGTGAGAAGAGGTGGAGGGGGTCTTCCTGGGTGAGCTGAAGGGGCCTTTTCAGGGTCATGAATTTATTAATTCAGCTCTCCGAGGCTGGATTTCCGATCCTAAAATAGGGACAGTAATAGTATCTATCTGATGGGGTTGTGGTGCAGATCAGATGAGAGTCTTGCCACAGTCCATGTCCTGTAGGAGGAGCTCTGTTAATGTTGCCTTAATTTAGACAGTGATAGTAGAGTGTTTACCTCCTTGGGCTCATATCATATGCTGACCATATTTTGCTTCCTTCTCCTACGAGACGGCCTGTGTCCCAGCAGGCGCTTGGCTGAACATGCGCATGGCAATTGAATCTAGGGTCTGGTGGTGCTGTGTGAAGAATAATTGATATGCAGAGACTCAAGGGAGCTTTGGGAATGGAACATCTGGTTTGGAAGGAAGCCTTGTAGGCCAACCCCCTGTAGGCCAGGGTAGGAGAAGAAAACAGGAAGTTTTATTCATCTTACTTTCTTGGTTTTTCAAGTTACAGTCTCCAGCTGTTTACATCAACGTTGTTTTTCCTACAGAGGAGAGAGTATAAAGCACTGTAAGTCACAATCTTTCCATGAAGTAGCCCTTTGTGGAAAATCAGTGTTATTCTTTGACTTGGCTAGCTCATCTTTTATTTTTCTCTTCTTCACCCAAAGCAAGTATCTTTTCCCTGACTTCTTTTCAGGCCTGAATAAATTGTAGAGAAGGATGAGAGAAAGCAGTCTGGGGAGAAGAAGGTGGGGAGGAGCAGGAAGGTGAAAGAAACAGAAAAACCCAGGGGAAGAGGAAAGAAAGGAAAAGAATTCATGCCCCAGAAACTTAAGATACCAACATGTTTCCAGGGTTGGAGGGTCTGCACATGCATCCGTATGAATTCAATGGGGCACCGCAGATGGGGTCGTTGTTCTCAGAACTGAAGAACAATAGGAAACAAACCCTCAAATGAAGACTACTGTCTTTCTGGAAAATTAATGATAGTCAACTTATTGACAAATATCACTGCAAACATTTAGCATGATATGTCCTAATCTTCCGGTTGCCCTCACATCTCTTCCCTCTAGGACAGGGGTGAGTGAACAGTCTCTGGTGCTAGACTACAGTCTGCACTGGTTCAGACCCTAAATGGGCAACTTGCCAGTCAGGTGACCTTAGGCAAACCACTTAGCTCTCTGGGCCACAGTTGACTCCTTTGTAAATGGGGATGACGATGATGATGATGATGGTGGTGGTGGTGATGATGATGGTGATACCTTACCTACAGCCTAGGCTATCATGAGGATTAAGTGCTATATGAATGTTAACTATGATTGTTCTGGCCACTCCATTGAGATACTTGAATCCTACATCACAAAATGGCATGCCCTGTTTTTTCATAGCACTTACTGCATGCTTTGAACACTTCATATATAAGACACCATTTTATGCCCTAGGAGGCAGGTGAATTATGAATATGACCTATATTATAGATGAGAAAACTGAGGCACAAAGAGATTAAGTAACATATTTAATTTCCTATATCTCATAAATGACAGAGGTAGCTTAGCTGTAGAGGAGGGGTCAGCAAACTAGGGCCTGCCACCTGGCTTTGTAAATAAAGCTTTATTGAACCAAGGCTATTCACAGTCATTTACATATCATCTGGCTGCTTTTGCATTAAAATGGCAAATTTGAAAATATTTGTTACCTGGTCTTTTTACCGTAAATCTTTGCCAACTCCTGATCTATAGTCTAATTACACTTATAACTATTAAGGTAGAGTTTCCAGATTTAGTAAATTAAAATACGGGATGATCAGCTAGGTATGAACTGCAGCTAAACAATAAATAGGTTTTTTTCAGTTTTAGTGTATCCCATGTTCTGGTCCAGGTCTTTCCCACAAATGTCAGGTCTTTCCCACAAATTCCCCATCAGGGATGAATCTTATCCTCTGTGCATTAAGGTAACTGGCCTCTCTGATCTACCTTTGAATACATGGCCAACATTTTTCAGAAACCAAGTTCCCTTTGTCTCTTCTGAATTGTGGTGAGTTAGAGCTGCAAGGGACCTAAGATGGTCAATGACTTGCCCGGCATCCACTCAGGAGTTAGTGATGGAGCCGGCCTGGGACTGTCTCTTTGTATAACAGGTGGCCTCGTTAAAGTTTTTAAGGTGTTGTGGTGGTGGGAACGTATGACATTTGTGGGAAAGACCTGGACCAGAAGCATGGCTGAGCCTAGGAAAAATCATGACACAGAAAGTCATCTCTGTTAAGCACAGACAGACAAAACCACACGATCTCACTTACAGGTGCATTGAAAAAAAGCTGAACTCATTGAGACAGAGAGCAAAATGGTGGTTACCAGAGGCTGGGGGTGGTGGTGGTTGGGGAGATGTAGCTGTTGGTCAAGGGATACAAAATTTGAGTTGGACAAGCGGAATGAGTTCTAGAGATCCATTGCACAGCGTGGTGACTACAGTTAATAGCAATGTATCATTTACTTGAAAATTGCTATGAGAGTAGATTTTAAGTGTTCTTGCCACAAATAAATAAGTATATAATGTAACGCATATGTCCATTAGTTTGATTTAGCCATTCCACAATGTATCTGATATGGCTTGGCTATATGACCCTGCCAAATCTTATATTGAATTGTAATCCCCAGTGCTGGAGGTTGGCCTGGTGGGAGATGTTTAGGTCATGGGGCCAGATCCCTCATGGCTTAGTGCTGTCATCATGATAGTGAGTGAGTTTTCCCGGGATCTCGTTTTTGTAAAGTGTGGCACCTCCCCATCCCCCGGCTCTATGTTGCTTCTCCTCTGCCATGTGAGACGCTGGCTCTCCCTTTGCCTTGTGTTATGAGTAAAAGCTTCCTGAGGCCTCCCAAGAAGCCAGGCTGATGCCAGCAGCATGCTTCCTGCACAGCCTGTGGAACTGAGGGCCAATTGAACCTCTTTTATTTATTAATGACTCAGTCTCAGGTATTTCTTTATAGCAATCCGAGAATTGCCTAATACGGTATCTCTGTTTCAAAACATTATGTTTTACACTATAAATATATACAATTTTTATCGATTTTAAAATGAATTTTAAAAAGGAGGGAAAAAAGAGAAAGTCATTTCTGTGACTTCCTGTCCACTGGTGACCTCGCCAGCCTCAGTTTCCCCATCAGCAGACTTGATGCACATCTTTACAGCAGATGTTGCCTGAAACCTCTTAACCACTTCCTTTCAGCTTCTATGAAACATAATAAAACCAGCAGGGCTCTTCCCAGGTGAACTGATACTTCTGTTCTCCTTCCTATGACCTGGAAAAAGTCTTAGAGATTGGAAAGAAGCGACTCAGAATTATACCCATTTGTTGTCAGAGGTAATGAGAGCTACTCTGCAACTTGTCTGGGCTGGAAGAGAGAGACACCTCCTGTCACCCAAGCCCTGCCCTCAGAGGGATGAATCTTGTCCTCTGTGCATCCAAGAGAATGAGTAGATCAGGGTCCCATGCATATTTCCTCGTCTCCTACTTCTAGCTCTGTATAACTTTGGAGCAATTACTTACATCCATCAGCATGCAGATATTCATGCCAGAGTTCAGCAGGTATTCTATTCTTGTATTCAGGTGAGGTGGTACTTTAAAGGCTTATTCCCTTCATGTTCCTCTCTTCAGAGGACAGTTAGGGACACACACCCTGGGGCTGAAAGGCAGGGGCCTATCCTGTACATTAAATTGCCAACCTACCTCCTATTTCCTGAGAATAAATTGATTCATGCTTCTTGGGAGTTTCAAAATCTTGAGAAATGCGTGCAAAATAAAAGTCAAGATCAACTGGTTTTAAAATAAAGGCACAAGTTATTTGATGCTCTTTCCATCAAGAGGTGGGTGGGGGATTAGATCTACTCTTTAATCTGTGTAAGGTTATGTCTGGTTTGACCTATAAAGTATGGTGGAAGTAATACTATATGATTTTCAAGGGTAGGTTAGTTATAGAAGGTCATGCAGCTTTTTAATCTCCAAATTGCTTGCTAGACTACCTACTCTTATAGCCATGCAACACCATGTAAGAAATCCAATGACCCCAAGACGCCCTGGAGTGAGGAAATCCAGCCACATGGAGAGACCACATGTAGATGCTCTGGCCAACAGTCAGCTGAGCCAGCCTTCAACTTAGAGATACAAGGCATTTGTGTGCAGAAGCTTCCATAGGTACCAACACCCAAACTTTCATGTCACTTCAGGCTGTCTGAGTCTTCAGAGCTGAGACCTCAGATGTCATAGAGTAAAACATCCGCTCTTGCATCTTGCCTAAATTCCTTTTCATCCAACCTGTAAATATAACAAAATGGCTACTGTCTTATGCCGCTAGGTTGGAGCGGTTTGTTATGCAGCAATAGGTAACTATGAATCATAACTATTGTTATGCAGCCATAGTTTATGAAACAATCATAAACTATTTATTGAGCAAGAGAGAGAGATAGCATTGTATTGTAAGCCTTTGGGGTCTATGTTAAAAATTACATTTTAGGATCTTAAAACTATGAGGAAGAGTAGATAAACAGATGCATCACTGATTAAAATATAAAATAATTTTTACACCTCAAGATGGCTCATTTAATATTGGCCAATTATCTTCAAAGAGCTTTGCTCAAGTATGACACCACAACTTGGAACAGCTCCTTTGTGGAAAGGTAGCATCCTGGGGTTTGCAAAACCCGAAGTTTATTTTCCAGGGGGATGTTTACTTCTACTTTTACTTCCCCATAGGACCCAACTCCATATTATTCTTTTATTCCTCCCTCCTTGTATATAACCTTTCAGCAAAAGATCAAACTCTGGCCCTATTTCCCCTGACACCACTGAAAAAAAAGAACAAGGGAAAAATTTGGATCAAAAGAAGTCCACAGAGACCCTATATAACTGGGAAATGTGCCATTTGCATTTATTTATTTTATATATGGCTTCAAATTCTTTGAGATCCTCAAGGACTTTGGTTTGGCTGACTCAGGGGGCAAAAGTAAGTCTATGTAGTCCAGCATTTAGTTGACTGCCTCTCTTGATCTATGCTATGCTCCAGTAGCATAGCAAAGACTTGCTTTCTATTGTAGACAAACACAAGTAGGCATTCGGAAATTTAGCATCAGGTGGAGCCGAGAAAGTAGGTAAAAGTTAAAATAGGCAGAAAGTTGAAAAGATAAACTATTAATCTTGATAGTAGGCATATAAGCTTACTAAAGAAGAAAGCACTTTACGTATGAAACCGCTGCATAGCAAGGAAGACCCAATACCTGAAGATTAAATTAAATCAAAGTATAATGGCTTCTAAAAATAGTAATAATGAGAAAGCTATTGGGTTGGTATATTAAATTATAGATATTTGACATAAACCTTGTAACCAGAAGAGTTTTCAGTGTCTCTGTAGCCTCTCCTCTCAAACCATTTTGCCCACTGTCATTATATTAATCTTCCAAAAAGTTTGTTTCCATCATAAAGTGTCAGAAAGTATTTTCTTCTACTGTCCTATTTTGGATTTGAGAACCTGCAAGCCAGAAAGATGATTAAGCCGAGGTACACAACTGCTTCATGAACTGGAGCCCAAATCATCTAATTTCCATCTAAAACTACGTACTTTCCTAGGGCACATTGAAAGGCAGTAGAGAAGATGGAAGAGGGGTGTTGAGGAAGCAGGAGCCAGGAGACGTGGGTTATCACCCAGGGAAACAGAAAGAAACTCACAAAAACTCAATGCTCTTCATGGAAAGTGAGTATAGGTGATTAAAATGGAACTGCAATTACACTTTAACTTTGTTTCAACAATCATAATAAAATAATTCATGATGGAAATAACCCACATTAAGCATCCTATGTGTGCACTTATACTCCATGGGCATCAGTTTCTGTGACCAAATGGATTTGCTTCTTGCAGAATAATTTATGTCGTCTATGTAAGATTGATTAAAAAATCGTCACAGAAGTTAATATATATCTAAATAGTTTATGTATATTGACTTCATAGCACTCATAGTACAGAAACTAATCTCACAGTGGTATGTTGATAGAAATAAAGGAAAAGATATAATTTGACTTCATAGCACTCATAATAGAAAAACCAGGGCTGAGTATGGTGGCTCACACTTGTAATCCTAGCACTTTGGGAGGCCGAGATGGGTTGATCACCTGAGGTCAGAAGCTCAAGACCAGCCTGGCCAACATGGCAAAATGCTATCTCTGCTAAAAATACAAAAATGAGCTGGGTGTGGTGGTGGGTGCCTGTGATCCCAGCTACAAGGGAGGCTGAGGCAGGAGAACTGCTTGAACCCAGGAGGCAGAGGTTGCAGCAAGCTGAGATCACGCCACTGTGCTCCAGCCTGCATGACAGAGCAAGACTCCATCTCAAAATAAATAAATAAATGATAGAAAACCTAATCTCACAGAGGCATGTTGATAGGAATAGAAGAAAGGATGTTTAAACAATTGTATTGAGCTCAAGATACCTATTTTTAGATTTTGTCTAAAAATGTAAGTTTTATCAAAACTTACATCAATTGAAATAACATCGTATTTGTTCCTAAATTACCTTGAGTTTTTGCAATGGTTGTCCTTAAATTGCAACACTCAATATCAAAATCCATGCTTCAGATATGGGCTATTAAAATTAGAATATAAAATCAGTATCTTGAAGAGATATCTGCACCCCATGTTCAATTGCAGCATTATTACAATGGCCAAAATATGGAAAGAACCTAAGTGTCCATGAATGGATGAATGGGTAAAGAAAATGTGATACACATAGACACACACACACACACACACACACACACACACACACACAAAATGGATTATTATTCAGCCTTAAAAAAGAAGGAAATCTTGCCATTTGAGACCACATGGTTGAATCTAGAGGACATTATATGCCAAGTGAAATAAGCCAGGCACAGAAAGACAAATACTGTATGATCTCACTTATATATAGAATCTAAAGAAGTTGAACTCATATAAGAAGAGGGTAGAATGGCAGTTGCCAAGGAATGGGAGGAGGGGTGAAAATAGGAGATGGTGGCCAAAGAGTGCAAAGGTTCAGTTATGTGGGATGAATCAGTTCTGGAGCTGTAACGTACAGCATGCTGATTATAGTTAATAATAATGTATTGAATACTTGAAAATTATTTTTAAAAGTTGATCTTGAGTGGTCTCAGCCCACGCAAAAGATCATAACTTTGGGAAGAGATGGATATGTTAATTAGCTCAGTTGTGGTAATTATGTCACAGTGTATATCATCACCTTGTACACCCTAAATATATACAATTTTTGTGGGTCAAGTCTACTTCAATGAAGCTGGAAAAAAAGAGTAGGACAAAAATCCCCCTCAAAAACCTTCCTCAGTAACCAGATTCCACTCTTCCCCTCATAAGTCCAGCAGAACGAGAGTTCAGAATCCAAAATGAAATTGAGTTATAGAAAATGTGCAAAGTTTTCTTTCTTTTATGCTGGAGTTTGTGAAATGAGAATCATACCCATTAAGTATTTCATATATCAAAAAAGAGTCTCTTAATGGTGTCCTTAGAACCTTATAGACTCTCCCAAAGACAACTGTTTTATGTGATGTAATCGGTGAATACAACCTCTCTGAAATGTAGCATCTTCAAAGACGATCAGTTTAGTAAAATGTCTTCCTTTAATAGATCCTCTTTCTTGTATATTTAATATAAAAAAGAAACATATGTTCCTGGAAGGATCTATTTTACAAGGCGTTAGATTGCGTCCACAGCCAGATGGAACAAGGCAAGACGTAGAATGTGCAGCAGCCAGTATGACGGGGCTTACAACCCAGACAGTCATTGAGCACCTTCCTCAAGGTCTGGTTAAAGCCTACAGGAAGCCCCAATGCCAAGGATTGCAAAAGAGAGAGAAATAACGTACTGTTTTTCCATCACCTCTTTTGGTTACAACCGAATTCACTTAGCAAACAATGGAAAACTAAATGAAATGAGTTTTACCTTCTTTAATAGCTGACATTACTATTTTGATCTTTTCCCATACAATCATAGAGGCCCTAGTGCTAGCAATGGATTCTCTTCCGGTCAGTGACATTTTCTTGAAGGAGTCCCAAGTTTAATAAAATGGAGAAACATTTCTTGCAATTGACATAAAGCTTTGTGTCTGTAAGTCATAAAATCTGGAAGAAAACACCTTGAATATTTAGTCCAATGTTGCTGTTTTTCCCCAAGGTGGTTGATCAACAAACACGCAAGGCTGGCAATAAAATCTAACGATGTTTCTAACAACAAGAGAAAAATTATTGCTGAATCTGCTGTAATAAGTAATTAATCTAAGGCAAATAATGACACTATGGGATTAGGAGGAGGAAAAATCCATTAAAATGCTCTTTGTGTACTTAAAGGAGTTTGCATATTCAAGTGAATTACTCGAATGCTGGAGGACGTTTACCCTCAGCATCTGTTTTATTATCCACTAGGAACCTGTGCACATACCTTGGCTAACCTCATCCTTGCTCCACCAAGATAAACATGCCAGAAAGGTATTGGGTTTGGCCAAGAGTGAAGCATTCACTACGCCATCAAGCATTTTTTCTTTGTCATGAGGGAGCACTCAACTGGTTTTCCAAAGGCACACGTGCAAAATAGGATGATCTCTGCCTGGTTGTGGTGGCTCTTCCTCCTTCCGGTGGGGACAGCCCTGCCTCAGTGCACTTTCATAAGGGCAGTGTCTTTCCCCAATGGGGCCTGTGTGATTTATAACTCTGGAGAAGAGCTTACGCTCCATCTAATTGGGTGGTCAACATTTGGACTCAATTTTGAAATTCATTTTCTGTTACACTTTGTAAACCTAACAAAATAAACAAGTGTAGTTAATTTAGAGGTCTCTGGGCAATTTTCAGCCGTATGTACCTTGTGGCTTAACTTAAAAAGCCATTAGACCAGAAGACTCTATTTCGCTGTCAGAAAATTGCTCTTTTAAAGGGTGCGTGTGTGTGTGTGTGTGTGTGTGTGTGTGGATTCCAAGAAAGAAACATAATGAGTCATTGGATTGTAAGCTCCTTGAGGGCATAATCTTGTTTAAATGAAATATTTACTTCGGTAATTTTTACGTATCTTTTTAATCAACAAATATTTACTATGTGCCCAGCACTATCAATCAGTGGATAAATGAATGTAGGAATAGATGAGCAAACGAATGAATAAGCTTCATGGCCTTGTCGTGTCTCTCCAACATTACAGCTTCTTGTTTTTCATGCCCTGAGAAAATACAACAATTTACAAAAACCCTTTGCAGCCCGCAGATCCTATACTTGAGAGTGAACAAGCAGTACCATCCTTAGCATTAAAGAAAAAAAAATTTTTTAATGTAGAATATGTGTACCTTCATGGTAATGAATAATTCGCCTGAGTACCTTCTGGATTTACACAGGTATTTTAATAATATCCGTTAACATGAAGCCTTTACTTTGGCTGAAGAAATGTTCTAAATTTAAATATACAGTAATCCCTTCTTATCCACAGGGGATACATTCTAAGACCCCACAGTGGACGCCTGAAACTATGAATGCTATCAAACCCTATATATACTATGCTTTTTCCTACACATACCTACCTATGATAAAGTTTAAGTTATAAATTAGGCACAGTAGGAGATTAACAACAACTAAAAATAGAACAATTGTATTAAAAGTTATGTGAATGCGGTCTCTCTCTCTCAAAATACTTTATTAAACTGTACCAGTGGGTAACTGAAATCTTGGAGAGCAAAACTGCAGATAACGGGGACTTACGTATCTTCTTACTTAATCCTCACAACAACCCTATGAGGTAGGTATCACCTCTACTTCATATCTGAGGAAACTGAGATACAGAGAGGTTGAGCAACTCCCTTAAGGCTGCACAGCTATTCGGTGAGACTGCCGACCTCTTGGTATCTGCAGTCTGACCCTAGTACCTGTGCTCTGAATCTCTCCATTCTCACTCCCATCTCCCCAGTCCATATACAGTAAAGAGGCTGGCAGGCTACAGTGGGCTCTATTTGCTTAGAGCAAATTTTTGTCTTCACCCACTTCAATAAGGAAACAGGATTGTCGGAGCTACGCTGACCAGCAAACAAGAGCTTCAGGAGCCATCATTCATGTAAGAATTCTATTTACGCAACATTGTGTGTGCACATGCATGCATGCATAAACCGGTGCAGAAAAGAATAGTTACCAAAATATGAATGTTTGTTATCTTAGACTGATGAGATTTCTGATGAATTGAATGTTTCCCCTTGCCTTTGCCTATGTTGTTTGAATTTTTACAAAGAGCAATAAAGAATTGGTACAATCAGAATAAGTATATTAAGTCATTTTTATTGTGCAATAGTGATGGCTCTGGAGTCAGCTTGGGTTTAAATCACTTGTATCTGAGCTTGGGCAAGTTTCTTATCCTCCCTACTTTGGGCTTCCTTATCTGCAAACAGGTTAATGAAAATACCTGCTGTCACCAGACCTGGAGAGGATGGCAACAAAAGGCCCACTGCCTTCATAGAGATCACACATGTGGCTTCTGGAGACGCAAATAAAATTTTCACCTTGAAGACCTGCCATCAGCTTTCCTTTCTAACAAGGAAGACATGGTTACAGCTCAAACAGCGAGATGTGCTCCAACTCCATTTGGATTGTCAAATCCTCTTTTCTGTTTTATATCAAGAGTTGAGAACAGCCCCAGGCAGCAGCACTCCAAACGGCTTCACCCTTGGCATTCCCAGCATGAGAATCAGCGTGGGAACAACATACTGGAATGTTGAGTCCATTCATCTCCTTCGATCTGGCCAAAGAGGAAGCATTTTCACATAAGACAGGTACAGTAGTTCTTTCCTTTCATGCCAGCTCTATCCATATTGGCTTTTGAAAAGAGCACTGATGGACAGTGAAACCCACCCACGAAACAGAGAATGGAGGAAGCTGGGAAGGCTGGTTTCCCTGCTGCCTGTGGGGTAGAGAACACTGATAGACAAGGTCATGGCAACTCAGAAGAGAAGAAAACGGGAGCCAGTGGTCTGCGGAACAATAATAATGATGATTACACCTTGTTACCTTCCCTGGCCGCAGAAGACCTTCGTTATAATATATTTGGAGGAATTCCCAGCCATACATGGCCACATTCAATAAGAACCTGTATCCCTGGGACTCCCAGCCAGGGCAAAGCATGTGACAGGGACTCCTCTACTCAGAGTCACTCAGCTGAGACTTATGTGACTATAACAGGTCCATTGCCCAATGCACAGTAAGTCAATACAGTGACACCTGGGGCTGCAGCAGAGAAAGTTTTCATTGTAAGGCTGCCAAATGAGGGGATGGGAAGAAACCTCAAAGCCGCCTTCCTGAGGAGTTTGGGGATAGAGACTTTAAGGGATTTGGAATGGGCTGAGATGTAGGGATCATTGATTGGTCTAAGAATGCAGGGCAAAGTCATGGCATGGGGAGATGAAGAAACTGCATCCTCATGCTGATTCAGTTCCTCTATGGGGGTCTTCAAGCTGGTTGGCGTCAGCCGTTCCACTGGAATTCCGGATCTGAAAAACATCTTAAGCAATGTTTAAAAAAAAAAGCATTGTTATCCCAGTGTGTGATCCTATCTACAGGAACGGGATGCAAATCGTCTGTGTCTACTGTTATGTGGCTTTCAGTTACAAGGAGGTGGGCCAGAGTACACAGCCTGATGAATGTTTAATTGTAATCGTATATCTGCCTAGAGCTCAGCATGTAATTCTTGTTAACCCTGTGGGGATCGTTTCACTTCCAGTTAGGAGAAGGCTCCCTGGAGCTCCTGTTTTACTAGTGAGGGCAGCACTAGAGGTATCTGGCTTCCAGAAGTGCCAGAGAGTCACAATGTCAAGTTCCTGGCAGGGCTGCGGTACTGGCAGGACAGTGGCCCTGGTGGTTTTTCCAGTGCTGGGCAGGGAAGCAGCGGTATTGTCCTTAGCAAAGCATTCCCTCCTGGAAGCCTAGCCTCAAGTCTCCCAATATTCTTTACCAAAATCCTTTCCTGCTTAGTTAGTGGCAAGTTTCTTATGTATACCTAAGAACCCCAAAAATTACAATACCTACTGTAAAGGAATATTTTTAGCCTTCCAGAAGCCTGAGAACCATGGCTGGGCAAAGTTCTTGCTAGCCAATCCTGCACATGGAGATGGAGCACAGGACTGCTCTGCGCATCCCTTTATCCCCATCCAGGACAACCGTCACAAGGGGCTCTTCTACCACTCCCTACGCTCTGGGTCTCCAAAGCCCTCATTGTCATTAACATGAGAGGTTCCCCCCACCCCACCCCCATCAGTGGTTCTCAAATTCTGCTATATGACAATCAACTGGGGAGCTTTTAAAAAATTCTACTGCCCAGGTCGTACTCCGTACAAATTAAACCAGAGTCACTGGGGTGGACTCCAGGCATCATTAATTTTTAAGCTCCCTAGGTGATCCCAATATGCAGCCAAGTCTCAGAACTAGTGGTCTAATCAGTGGTGTTCAAACTGTGCTCCTCAGACTAGCACCTCCAGAGAGCTGTGTTAGAAATGCAAACCTCAAGCCAGCACCCTCACACTTGTAATTCTAGCACTTTGGGAGGCTGAGGCGGGTGGATCACTTGAGTTCAGGAGTTCAAGACCAGCCTAGTCAACGTGGTCAAACCCCCATCTCTACTAAAACTACAAAAATTTGCCAGGTATGCTGGTGCATGCCTGTAATCCCAGATGCTCGGGAGGCTGAGGTGGAAGAGTTGCTTGAACCTGGGAGGCGGAGGTTGCAGTGAGCCGAGATGGCACCATTGCACTCCAGCCTGGGCAGCAAGAGAGAACTCTGTCTCAAACAAACAAACAGACAAAAAACCAGAAATGCAAATATCAGGCCCCACCCCAGACTTACTGAATCAGAAACTACAGGGAGAGTTCACTGCCCCACAAGCACCAATCTGGGTTTTCATAATGGCCCTCCACATGATTCTGCTGCATGCTCAAGTCTGAGAACCACGGGACTAAATCACTCCCATGATGAAATTTAGGCATTTTTAGAATTTACTCTTTCTGGTCACTGCTTAAGAAAACGTTTATTCTTGCAATTAATATGTCATGATGCAAATTTCTGCATAGAGAGAATTTTTCATGTGTTTCAGGGTGGATACAGACTGTAAACCAAATTTATCTGCCCCCTGACTCAAGATCAGAGTGAATCCATTCTTTTTAGAAAAGTCTAAAATATCTATTTCATGATGTTTATTCAATCAGACTGCATGACTTCATTTTGAAAGGTTGAACTGAAAAAAAAAAAAAAGGTGGGATGGTTAGCATATAGAACCCTTAACCAGAGACTTGAATTATAGCAATGAAATACATAAACACACACTTGTGCCGGCATGCACATGCCCACACACATGCATATACTCTTTCTCACACACACACAATTCCAAGAAGTGTCCTTGGAAGTACTTGTGGATTTCAAGGACAGGAAAAAATTGGTGGTTGACCACGAGAGACCTAATATGCAATACTGTATTGCTTGGCACAAAAATCATACAGTCCCAGGTGAGGAAGGATTATCCTGTGACCTTTTCTGTGTAAGAGAAGATTAGACAGAACTGTCTTCAAAGCCAGCTTCTGCCACCTACCAGTCATGAAATGAGAATAATCATTTTGATCCTATAGTAACAAGTGCTACGAATAAATGGTTTTATGTTTGCTAACTTTATTATTGCTCTTCTCATCATCATGGCAGTGGCCACCTGGAGTTCCTCTAAATACAATCACCCTCTTGAGATTTGTAAGCACAGAGAAGAACGACCTCATCGCACTGACTTTTCTATCCAGTCCTGATAAAGGGAGGCTTCAAGAAAGCCTGAAAGAGAGGAGAGGTCTGATAAATTTTAAGCACAACTGTCTCCTCCCCAGGCTCCAAAATAAAGTAGAGCATCTGGGCTTGAGGAAATCGTAGAAGAGAATAATTGCTTTAAGAATGTCGTGTCTCTTTTCTTTGCGATATGCTCATTTTTTAAAGTAACGTGGTGAGTAGTAGCCAACACCCTAGTGGAAGCCTGAAGAGAGAGAGGAGGTCGCAAGAGCTTAGAAGTGGAGAAAGCAAAATGCAAGGATTTCAGAAGTGATGATTAATAATCACAACCAACACTAATTAACTAGGCACTTACAATTTCCAGGCTCCCAAAGGACTCCACCTAGTTTATCCATATGTAATCATAAGCCTCATGTTTCAGATGGAAACCGAGCACAGTGCCTAAATAAACAAAGTGAATTTGGAGATTTGAACCTGAGTTTGCCTTGCTGTGGAATTACCACTCTTAATGTGCCAAGGAGTAAGGGGTGACCCCTATAATTAGAACCTCTGGAGTCCTACTTGCCTCTGCTATAAAGACACTATCATGTCCATGGCCATGTTTGGGGGCAGATATGATGGTGTAGGGGCAGGCTCAACTTCAAATTGAAACACAGAAAAATAATTGCAGTATACTGCAATTAGTGTCACTCTGGGAATGTCTCAATGGGAGTGATAGCTAAGCTGCGACCTTAAGGAGTTACCACTGTTCAAGAGGGGCAGAAAGGAATTCCAGGCCTGGGAACAGCCTCCATGGATGCCTGGAGGCCTGCAAGTATGGCCCTTTAGTAAGATGTAAGGGTTCAGTGTGGCTAAAATGCAGACCAAGGCTTTTGACTTTACTGTGGCAACAGAGGAGTCACTGAAGAATTTTAAATAAGGAAGTGTCTTGATCCAATTTGAGTTTTAGAAAGGTTGTTCTGGCTGTAGCCTGGAAAATGTATGGGTTTGGTAGTTGCTGATCAGAGGCAGAGAGACCATGAAGAAGTAAGCATTGAGAACTTACGATATGCCCGTCATTGTTCTAGCATTGCGCTCTGTGGTAAACTAGGCAGCTTGAAGCGTGCTCTCCTGAACTCACATTATAAGAGTGGAAGGAAAACAAGCAAGTCACCATGAACACAGAGGCTATGGTAATCGTTCAGGTGAGAAGTGGAGGTCCTCCCTCCTGTGCTTCTCAGGCTCGTACAGGAAGGATTAGATTCCCCCTCCCCCGTCTCCCACCGCCAGCTCATTCCAGACCCATAGGTGAGCCTCATGGGCATGATTAGCGCACCCTCACACAAGATGGGACCCACCGTGCAAGTCTGACAACACATGAATTGGACTCTCTCAATAAAAGTTTCTAGAGTCCTACTCTCAGTTACTCTATTTTGTGTGTTTTATTGGTGTTTTTTTTTTTTCTTAAGACAGAGTCTTGCTCTGTCGCCTAGGCTGGAGTTCAGTGGCACAATCTTGGCTCACTGCAACCTCTGCCTCCTGGTTCAAGCAATTCTCCTGCCTCAGCCTCCCAAATAGCTGGGACTACAGGTATGCACAACCACGCCCGGCTAATTTTTTGTATTCTTAGTAGAGACAGAGTTTCGCCATGTTGCTCAGGTGCCCAGGCTGGTCTCAAACTCCTGAGCTCAAGTGATCCGTCCATCTTGGTCTCCTAAAATGGTAGGCTTACAGGCGCAAGCCACCATGCCCGGCCTCAATTACTCTTAATCAGAGTGGACTGTGGTGCTTTTCCCTGAGATAGAAGCAGATCTGGAGGAAGGTACAGCATTGGAGGTATTGATGAGATGGGCAGCTGGTGGAATACAAGAGCTGTCTGGGCAGGTGAGTATGTGGGCTGGAATTTTAATCCACGAACAGGTGGGAAGTGCAAAACGCATTGTCACTTCAGTTCCTTCAACTTAAATATGATTCAGATTCACTGTCCCCCATCTTAGATCAACTCATGTAGATGATAAAGTCCATTGGAACTGACTCACAGTGAAAAGCAAATACTATTGCTAACTGAATTACGTCGGGGCACCTACTGAGAATGTGGCAGGGCAGGAAGGAGGGAGGAACAGATCTCGAAGCCGCATGGTTACTGGCATACATAGCATGGTGAACTTGCTCTTGCTGGTAGGAAACAGCATTTTTCCGAAAGGCCTTGACTCTCCAGGGTGAGGTCCTCGGTCTGAAACCCTGAGCAGAAATCCTTGTTCCAGTAGCTGCAGTAGCCCAAGAAGCAGCAGCAGATCCTGGCTTTTTTGTGTCCTGCAGTGTGGAAAGTAGAAAAGTTCCTTTTTAAAGTTTCCTTTTCTTGTTAAAGATAAGTGTGCCAATAACTTTGTTAAGCCCTATCCTATGCAGCTGTTAGACATGTCAAGCTTACAGGCACATAGTACATTCTATGTCCTTGTACTTTAACCAAGATATCTGTGCTAGACATGCTCACAGGCATGTCCCAGCTGTCCATTGCTTTTACCTGTTTAAAAAAAATTTTAAATTGTTAACCAATTGGGTTTTAGTTTAAATTGTGAAGTCTGGCTCCAGCCAATGGAGATCAGACACAGCAGTAAGGAAGACCCCAAATGCGTAAGGGATAAATTTGTGTGTTTTCCTTTGTTCATTGTACTCTTGTGGCATGATGGCTAGTGAGGGTACCCCTCCTGCAGTCCAGGAAGTAAAAATTGTGTTACTGAAAGATTCTTTGTCTCAGTGCTGATTTTTCTTCGTGGCACTGAGCATCTATTTCCAACAGGCCACCCGCTGCAGGGTGGTTGTCTCAGTGGTCTTCCTTCTGCTCTTGTAGCCAAGTTCCTGGATTCAGGGATTGGCTTCTGATGGCCTTTCACCCTGGAAAATGCTTTGGAGTAATCTACCACCCCAGAGAAGCTCTGAACTGAGGCATTTCAGAGGCCTGACTACCCCCAAAAGACCTTTTCTAACACAGATGGCTTCCATGGGAAAAGGGCACACAGCCTTTCACCCTGATTTGGGTGGGATTGTGAAGACAGATCCCCAGAGACTTGGCCCTCCCCACCTCCCACCCTCATCTATCCTCCCTTCTCCACCTCATCCCTAGAGGCTCTCTGAGGCCACAGGCCACACCAGTCCAGGCCACACCCTTGCTCTCTGGTGGGAAACCCATCAGAGGATTGCTAAGTGCCTCACTGTCATCCCAAATGCAGTGCTAAGTGCAGCACTATATGCAGTCCCAGATCCAGACATACTAAAGAAATTGAAAGAAGACTGTGACCCATCACTAGGTTATACCACCAGCAGTGAGCTTTGATTGGATACTTTCACAGATCAAAAGATCTGGGGAAGCACCATTATAATATATTGTATTTGTGTATTTAAAAAGACCAATTAAGCTGGGAGTTATTGTGCACCCCTGTGGTTCCAGTTACTCAGGAGGCTGAGTTGGGAGGATGGCTTGAGTCCAGTAGGCAGAGGCTGCAGTGAGCTATGATCACACCATTGCATTCCAGACTCGTCAACGGTGCAAGACCCTGTCTCTTAAAAAATGTTAAAAATTTAAAAGTAAAATTAAAAGACCAATCACCTAAATGTTTTAAATATCACAATTGCCATTTATTCATTGTTTTAAAAAAATCAAGAACCTCAAATAATGCAAGCTGTTTGACGTTCTTTCATCATCTAGGACACTTGCTTCTCCCTCACCCATCCATCCCTAGGAACTTGTCTGTTCATTTCCTTAAAGAGGAAAAAAAAAAAAAAAAAATCGATAATATGACCAGCAGAGGGCAGCAAGAGACAAAGAATAAGACAATCGATTTCGCTTCCCCAGCCCCCAACTTTGAAATCCTGGATTAGAATGGTTTAAATTGGGAAAAGGATGGTGGAGGAGTAGAGATGGAATCCAAACCACAGAATCCAAATTCATAAAGTTAAGTGGATGCAGAACTTGCTGGAACAAGATTTAGATTTACGGAGGACAATAGTCATTTTTTTGGGGTCTTGAATTCTACGAAAGAAGGCTGCCCGGCAGATTTTTAAAGAGAACCTCACTTTCTTTGGTGATGTCCACGAACTCAGTAACATACATATTATTTGGGAAATGTCCCACAGATAAAGATGAAAGAAAGCAGTTCCCTTTGAATATTCACCCCACCGTGAATTGGAAATATGGGTCTCACAATGGGCCAGGAGTACCCGGGCAGCTGGTGTGTCTGGCATTCAGCTCTGGGCATCTCGGGACCCACCTGCCCAGGTGAGGAGAAGTGGAAGATGCTGGGAAGAAAGGTGGCGTGGGCTTTTTGGTCCCAGACTGAATCTCTTACTTTCTAATGAATCCTTAACATGTATTAACATGTCAACCCTGATACAAAGAACCATGTACCCTAAGGAAGACAGTAAGGGGACACAGAAAAGGAAATTGTGGTTGTGGGAGGCTGCTTCATGGGAAATGGTTATTTGGGGGTCCTAGATTGAAATGGTGGAACTGAAATTCCTGGCAACTGTAGTCTGCAAGACACGTGAGCTTGTGCCTATTACAGGGACTCTGTATTAGTTTCCAAGGGCTGCCATAACAAAAATGCCACCAACAGGGAGGCATGTGACAACAGAAAATTATTCTCTCCCAGTTCTGGAGGTGAGAAGTCCAAAACCAATGTGATGGCAGGACTACATTCCTCCGAAGTCCCTAGGGAAGAATTCTTCTGTATGAGTCTGTTTTCACACTGATATAAAGAACTACCTGAGGGGGTGGGGCCAAGATGGGCAACTAGAAACAACAGTGATTGGAGGTTCCCATCAAAAAGAACCACAGTAAGTGTGTGAATGCTTCACTGGCAACCAGGGTATCCAGGTTCTCTCATCAGAACTGACGAGGAGGCTGGAGTGGTCCATGGAGAGGAAGGAAGAGCAGCTGAGAGCTTCGTGGGCCAGGGGAGCCCCCACACCTCCCAGCCAAGGGAGGTGGTGAGTTAGCTGCTACCCGGCTGGAAATCAGTGTTTTTTCCATGGAACTGTGCAACTCATGGATCAGAAGATCCCACTTGTGAAACCATGCCACCGGGGCCTAGCATCCCAACCCAGAGCCATGCAGATTCTCAACAGCCCCTCAGCTGCAATTTGCTTAAGCCTCCCTAGCTCCCAGGCAGGCAGGAAGAGCAATCAGCACCACAGCTGTGGCTACCTGCTGTCTAAGCCCTTTGAGCTCCTTGGAAGAGGGGTGGCAGCCAGCAGTGGGACCACAACTGCCTAACACGCTAAGCTCCTTGGGCAGGGAAAGGGCAGAATCCGTCTCTGTAGCTCCAGGCTGCACTCTTCCCCTGCTGGAGCCGGGGAGGCTGGATGGCTTGGTCTCAAGATGTGTCCCCAATAGCCCAACACACTGGCTATGGCAGAATGCAGCCGGAGTGCTTCTTCAGGCCTCACCCTGACTCATCCTTCCTCACTAGGCAGTGCTTCCCTGAAGGAATTCTAATAACTCCAGCCAGAGGCTCAGGGACAAAACCCAGATCTCCCTGGGCCTGTGCCCCTAGGAGGAGGGGTGACCACAGTGTCTGCAGACCAGCAGACTTAGCCTTTCCTCCTGGTAGTTCTGAGGGATCCAGGCAGCCCAGAGGAGTGGGTTTCCCCTCAGTGAAGCACACCCCCTCCACCAAGGGCAGTCAAAGGGCTTTGTTAAATGGGTCCTGTTCCCCATGCCACCCAACTGGGTGAGATTCTCCAACAGGGATGGCATGTCAGGCACCCTATAGAGGAGCGATCCTGCTGGCATCAGGTCAGTGCCCCTAGAGGTCAGAGATGCTGGAAGAAGGAGCAGGCACCCATCTTTGCTATTTTCCAGCCTCTTGAGTGACATCTCTAGTTGTGGAAGTGAACCAGATGAATAGGGCATGAAGTGAATCCCCAGTAAACTGCAGCAGCCCTAAGAAGAGGGACCTGACTCTTGAAAGAAAAACAGACAGAAAGCAATACAGCATCAACAACAACAACAAAGCCCCCACAGAAACCCCATCCAAGGATCAGCAGCCTCAAAGATCAAAACTAGACAAACTCATGAAGATAAGAAAGAATCAACAAAAAAAGCTGAAAACCCAAAAGCCCAGAGTGCCTCTTCTCCAAATGATTGCAATTTCTCTCCAGCAAGGGCACAGAACTGGGCAGAGGATGAGATAGACGAATTGACAGAAGTAGGCTTCAGAAGATGGGTAATAAAAAACTACGCTGAGCTAAAGGAGCATGTTCTAATCTAATGCAAAGAAACTAAGAACCTTAATAAAAGGTTAGAGGAATTGCTAACTACAATAACCGGTTTAGAAAGGAATATAAACAACCTGATGGAGCTGAAAAACACAGCACGAGAACTTCGTGAAGCAATACAAAGATCACCAGCTGAATTGACCAAGTAGAAGAAAGGATATCAGAGTTCAAACACCACTTTGCTGAATGAAATAAGGCATGCAGACAAGACTAGAGAAAAAAAGAATGAAAAAGAATGAAAAAGCCTCCAAGACATATGGGACTTCATAAAAAGACCAAATCTACAATTGATTGAAGTGCCTAAAAGAGACAGGGAGAATGGAAATAAGCTGGAAAACACACTTTGGGATACTATTCGGGAGAACTTCCTCAACCTAGCAAGACAGGCCAACATTCAAATTCAGGAAATACAGAGAACACCACTAAGATACTCCACAAGAAGATCAGCCCCAAGATACCTAATCATCAGATTCTCCAAGGTCAAAATGAAGAAAAAAATGTTAAGGACAGCCAGAGAGAAAG
The DNA here is from genome assembly GCA_963573385.1 of Cacajao melanocephalus. Lineage (NCBI taxonomy): Eukaryota > Metazoa > Chordata > Mammalia > Primates > Pitheciidae > Cacajao > Cacajao melanocephalus. Next base: position 119,740 of record CAUYLG010054066.1, on the reverse strand, counting down.
GCCAGGTCACATACAAAGTGAAGCCCATCAGACTAACAGAAGACCTCTCAGCAGAAACTCTACAAGCCAGAAGAGATTGGGGGCCAATATTCAACATTCTTTAAAAAAAGAATTTTCAACTCAGAATTTTATATCTAGCCAAATTAAGCTTCATAATTGAAGGAGAAATAAAATCCTTTCCGGACAAGCAAATACTGAGGAATTTTGTTACCACCAGGCCTGCCTTGCAAGAGTGCTTCAAAGAAGCACTAAATGTGGAAAGGAAAAACTGTTACCAGCCACTGCAAAAACACACCAAAATATAAAAACTAATGACACTATGAAGAAACTGCATCAATTAGTGTGCAAAATAACCAGATAGCATCATAATGATAAAATCAAATTGACACATAAAAATACTAACCTTAAACATAAATGGGCTAAATGCCCCAATTAAAAGACACAGACTGGCAAATTGGATAAAGAGTCAAGACCCATTGGTGTGCTGTGATGTGTCTCCCAAAGACATATATAGGCTCAAGATAAAGGGATGGAGGAAAATTTACCAAGCAAATGGAAAGCAAAAAAAAGTAGGGGTTGCAATCCTAGTCTCTGACAAAACAGACTTTAAAACAACAATGATCAAAAAAGACAAAGAAGGACATTACATAATGGAAAAGGGATCAATTTAACAAGAAGAATTAACTATTCTAAATATATATGCACCCAATACAGGAGCACCCAGATTCATAAAACAAGTTCTTAGAGACCTACAAAGAGACTTAGACTCCAACACAATACTACTGGGAGACATTAACACTCCACTGTAGATTTTAGACATATGAACAAGACAGAAAATTAACAAGGATATTCAGGACTTGAACTCAGCTCTGGATCAAGTGGACCTAATAGACATATATAGAACTCTACACCCCAAATCAAAAGAATATACATTCTTCTCAGTGGCACATGGCACTTATTCTAAAACTGACCACATAGTTGGAAGTAAAACACTCCTCAGCAAATGCAAAAGTACTGAAATCATAACAGTCTCTCAGATAACAGTGCAATCAAATTAGAACTCAGGATTAAGAAACTCACTTGGCTGCAAGAGCAGAAGGAAGACCACTGAGACAACCACCCTGCAGCAGGCTGCCTGTTGGAAATAGATGCTGAGTGCCACAAGGAAAAATCAGCACTGAGACAAAGAATCTTTCAGCAAAGCAATTTTTACTTCCTGGACTGCGGGAGGGGTACCCTCACTAGCCATCACGCCACGAGAGTACAATGAACAAAGGAAAACAGACGAATATATCCCTTACCCAAAGGCATTGGCTGGAGTCAGACCTCACAATTTAAACTAAAACCTGATTGGCTAACAGTGTTTTCTAAACAGGTAAAAGCAATTGGAGAGCTGAGACATGCCTGTGAGCACATCTAGCACAGGCATAGAATGTAAAGTACAAGGACATAGAATGTACTACGTGCCTGTAAGCATGGCATGTCTAACAGCTACATAGGATAGGGCTTAACAAAGTTATTAGCACACTTTTCCCAGTCCACCACTCATGGGCACCTAGGTTGATTCCATGTCTTTGCTATTGTAAATAGTGTCATAATGAACATATGAGTACATGCATATTTTTGGTAGAATGATTTGTTTTCTTTTGGATATATACCCAATGAGATTGCTGGGTCAAATGGTAGTTTCATTTTAACTTCTTTGAAAATTTTCCAAACCACTTTCCACACAGGCTGAACTAGTTTGCATTGCCCCCAACAGTGTATAATTATTCCCCTTTCTTCCAAACCTTGCCAGCATCTGTTATTTTTTACTTCTTAGTAATCGTCATTCTGACTGGTATGAGATGGCTTCTCATTGTGGTTTTGATTTGCATTTCTCTAATGAGCATTTTTTTTTCCATTTTTGTTCATCAATTGTATGGCTTATTTTGAGAAGTGTCTCTTCATGTCCTTTGCCCATTTTAAAATTGGAATATTTGGTTTTTACTTGTTGATTTAAGTTCCTTGTAGCTTCTGGATATTAGACCTTTGTCAGACCCATAGTTTGCAAATATTTTCTCCCATTCTATAGACTATCTGTTTACTCTGTTAGTAATTTATTGTGCAAAAGCTCTTTAGTTTAATTAGGTCCCACTTGTTAATGTTACTATTTGTTTTTGTTGCAATTGCTTTTGGGGACTTAGCCATAAATTATTTTCTAAAGCTGATATCAAGAAGCGTATTTCCTAGGTTTTCTTCTAGTATTTTTATCATTTGAAGTCTTACATTTAAATCTTTAATTCATCTTGAGTTAATTTTTGTATGGTAAGAGATAGGGGTCTAGTTTCATTCTGCATATGGCTACCCAGTTATCCCAGAAGCATTCACTAAATAAGGAATCCTTTTCCCATTGCTTATTTTTGTCAATTTTGTCAAAGATCAGATGGTTGTAGGTATGCAGGTTTATTTTTGGATGTTTTATTCTGTTCCATGGTCTGTGTGTTTGTTTTTGTGCCAGTACCATGCTGTTTTGATTACTGTATCCCTGGAGTAGACTTTGCAGTCAGGTAACATGATGTCTCTAACTTTGTGCTTTTTGCTTAGGATTGCTTTCACTATTCAGGCTAGGGCTCTTTTTGGTTTCAAATGAATTTTAGAATAGATTTTTTTCTGATTCTGTGAAAAATGATATTGGTATTTGCATAGGGATAGCATTGAATCCATAAATTTCTTTGGGCTGTATGGCCATTTTAACAATATTGATTCTTCCAATCCATGAGCATAGAATACTTTTTCATTTATTTGTGTCATCTCTATTTCTTTCAGCAGTGTTTTGTGGCTCTCTTTGTAGAGAACCATCTATCTCTTTGTGGAGAATTCATCTAACCGCCCTTGTAGGATGAATTCCTAAGTATTTCATTTTTTGTGTGGCTATTGTAAATGTGATGTGTTCTTGATTTGGTCTCAGCTAGAACATTATTAGTGTATATAAGTGAGACTTATTTTTGTACATTGATTTTGTATCCTGAAACTTTATTGAATTCGTATCAGTTCCAGGAGCTTTTGGGAGAGTCCTTAGGTTTTTCTATGTGTAGAATCATATTGTCAATAAAGAGAGATAGTTTGACTTCTTCTTTTCCTATTTGGATGCCTTTTATTTCATTCTCTTGCCTAGTTGCTCTGGCTAGGACTTCCTAAGGCAGACTTTTCATAGGAATCTTAGTTTCAGTGACTCTCAGTTTGAGGCTGGCTCAGGCATGATACTTAGCATGGTTTCACAGCATATTTTCTGTATGCAGTGTCCACACTGGACTCAGTGAGATAGATAACTGCAAAAGTCATTTAATATTTGTCATTGGCACTCATTCATTTATTAGCCAGAAGTCTTTATTTTATGTCTATTGGATAAATGTGTTACTTCAAAAAGGATACTGAAAGGATGCTGATAATCTTTCTTTGTTTAATCAAGGAAGGTTTTTTTATATGCCTGAGATTTTTGTAAGCCTGAATCTTCTTGAGTGAGTCAATGACAGTTCACGGGTAATATTTGCCTTCCACATCCAGATTGGCAGAACCCAACCAGACACAAATAAACATTCTAAGGAAGTACCCTTCTTGTCCCACTGACTCAACAAAGCTACAAAAATATATAACTGTAGCAGCCATATCCTTTTGAAAATGGACCTCCATTGAAATGTGCTTTCACCTGTAACTGTACAACCATATGTATTGACTTTGTCAGGGGTGCCATAGTTTGATCCTTTATTGGGATTGGCATCAGACTGTATAACTTCATTTATGCAATTATTCATTCGTTCAACAAATATCCGTGGATCAAGTGGTAGGACAGCCTCTAAAATGTCCCCCAACCATCTCTGCCTCCTGGTACTTACATATTCTCACACACTTGAGTGTAGGCTGGGCCTACCGACTTGCTTTTGGCAAAAAAAATGTGCAGCTAAAGTGATGGCATGTCACTTACAAGATTGGTGGGTTATAAAAGACTAACTTCTGTCCTGCTCTCATTCTCTCTCTGTCTTTGTCTGCTCTTGCTTGCTCTGATGCAGTAAGCAGCCACGTTGTGGGTTGCCCTATGGAAAGTCTCATGAGGAAAGAAACAGAATCCTACCGAGCCTGTCAGTGAGCTTGGAAGCATGTTCTACCCTGGTCTAGCCTTGAGTTCACTGCAGACCAGGCTGATATCTTCATTCTGCTTGTGAGAGATCTTGAGTCAGAAGACCCAGCTAAACCATATCCAGATCTCTCAGAGATAATGCTTGTTGTTTTATGCCACCACATTATGGGCTAATTTGTAACACAGAGATAGATAACTACTACATCTTTGCTGCCACTGAAGATATAAATTGGGAGTGGAGGCAGAATGTGACGTTTTCTTAAGACATGCAAACAATTTCCACAGGAAGTGGCAAATGACCTCATTGAACCTCTGTTCTAAATGTGGTGATAACATAAGAGAAGATGTTAAATACATAGGACTTATAAATGCATAGGACTCATAAAACTGACCAAACTTTAAGGTGATTTGGAGTGACTTTTAATTACATGAGATATTTCTGACTGCTTGGAAATGGTTCACTATGGACTAGAGAATATGCATATCTCAAAATAAAAGATGTTTGGAGCTTGGAATAGGAATTATTTCAGGATATGACATCTGCCTCTGCAAAACTTATTTTTATTGATGGAACCACCATTTTAAAAAGTTAGAAAAGGAGGTAGTAAGGTCATCTCATCCATTCCATTTCTGCTTTCTTCATTTTCAACCAGTATTGTATTGTTTGCTCTTTAGTAGCTGCAAAACATGAACTATAAATAAAGTAGACAAAAATATTTATGTCGATAAGAATAGAAGCACCTTGAAGGAAACTTAAAAGAAAGGACTTTGTTAAAATTTTGGGCCAGGATGCCCAAACTCTTTTCTTTTTTTTTTTTTTCTCCCACTGTGCAACCCATTTCTGTGCCAGCAGCCTATGGGTACAGAGGCCAGGCTATGGTTTGGGGACACAGTTTGCTCTGGCATGGGGTACTATGACAGGCCCAGGGGGATGGGCCTCCCAACTCCTATGAAATCAAAACACATGCATGAACTTTAAAATCGGTTAGAAACTCCCTGCATTTCTAAGGCTGGGCACAGTGGTTCACGCCTGTAATCCTCAGCAGTTTAGGAGGCCAAGGTGGATGGATCGCTTGAGTTCAGGAGCTCAAGAGAAGCCTGGGCAACATGGCAAGATCCCATCTCTCTCTCTCTCTCTCTCTATATATATATATATATATATATATATGTTATATACAACATGTTATGTATCTCTCTATATATAACATGTTGTATATAACATATATAGATATATATTATATATTTATATAGAGATAGAATACATTCTATATATAATATATATAAATCCTTGCATTTCTACTCTATCAATACCTATATTCCCAAATTTAATTCCAGAAAATTAGCTGGATACCTAAATAAAGTGAAGATAGGCAGCTGGACATGAGTCTAGGACTCAGGAGAAGGGTTCAGGGTGGATGAGATCTCCAAGGGAGTGGTAGAGATAAAGAAGAAAAGGGCCCCAAGGCTATAGAATAATAATCTTCAGTGTTAGGAGAGTGAGAAGAAAGGGAGCAACTCACAGAGAAAACTGAGAAAGGCGGGCTCAGTCAGGTCTAAAGCAAGGTTCACTGGAGGGGCAGAACATTCCTACTGACTCCTAAAGATTGTGTCCTTGGTTCTTCCTATCCTCCCACTCTTACTTATCTCATTTAGCCCTATGACCATTAAACATGCATCCCCATGAAAATTACTCCAAACTCTGTCTCTATTCCTACCTTCTAGACAGCTCTACCTGGCTATCTATACCCAGGTGGTGTCTCAGTGAAACATGTCCCAAATCAAACTAATCATCTTAAATCTCCACACAGATGCCATCTTCTCCTAGGAGACTTCCCTTGAGCAACTCTGATGCAACTTTCTCCTAAGAGGCTTCTCTTGAAAAATTTATCTGTAAAAGCCTTCTATCCTTCCCCCCAAATATTCTCCATCTCTTTAGGTTGTTTTATTTTTGGTAATAGTATCTCCTAATACTCAACATTATATTATAAATTTATGTCTTTGTTAATTCACTCTCTTGCTCTCGAATAGATGCCCTATGAAGATAAGGATTTAGATCCTTTGATTCCTTGATGTATCCTCATCTCCTAAAATGGTCTCTGGCCAAAGTAAGGACTCAATAGATATTTCCTGATTCAGATCTTTTGAAGCTTCTTATGACCAGATTTTAAAAATTAAATTTGTAATTTTGGAGACCACACAACAAAACCAAAAAGAGACAAATGGGATTGCATCAAACTAAAAAGCTTCTGCATAGTAAAGAGAATAGCCAACAGAGTAAAAAGACAAACAATGAGATGAGAGAAAGTATCTGCAAATGATACACTTGATAAGGGGTTAATATCCAAAATATATAAAAACTCAAACAACTCAATAGCAAGAAGAAAAATAACCCAATTAAAATTTTAAAATGGGCAAAGGAGATGAATAGACATTTCTCAAAAGATGACATACAAATGGCCAACAGGTATATAAAAAAGTACTCAACATCACTAATTGGGGAAATAAAAATTAAAACCACAGTGAAATATCAACTCATGCCTGTTGGAATGGCTATAATAAAAAAGGCATAAAATAAGTATTGGCAAGGATATGGAGAAAAGGAACCCTTGTATAATGTTGGCAGGAATATAAATTAGTATAGCCATTATGGAAAACAGTATGGAGGGTCCTCAAAGTATTAAGAATAGACCTACCATATGATTCATCAACCCCACTTCTGGATATATAACCAAAGGAATTGAAATCAGTATGTCCAAGAGATTCTTACACCCCATGTTCATTGCAGCACTGTTTACAGCAGCCACAAATAGAATTAAGCTAATGTTCATGGATGGATGGATGAATAATTTATTAAAAATACTATTCAGCCTTCCATTGGCATTCAGATTTCCTTGTCATTTTTTACAACATGGATAAACCTGGAGGACACTAGCTAAGTGAAATAAGCCAGGCACAGAAAGACGAATATTGCAGGATTTCACTTTTATGTGGAATCTTAAAAAGTCAAACTCATAGAAGCAGAGAGAATAGTGGATGCCAGGGGATGGGGAATGGCAGGAGCGGAGAAGATGGAGAGATAGTGGTCAAAGGGTACAAAGGTCAGTTAGGGTCAATAAGTAATTCTGGAAGTCTAACACACAGCATGGTGACTATAGTTAATAATACAGTTGAAAATTGCTAAAAGGATAAATCTTAAATGTACTCACCATGAAGTATGACAGGTACATGAGGTGATAGATACGTTAATTAGCTTGATTTAACCATTTCACAACGTATACATACATGAAAACATCACATTGAACTCCATAAATATATAGTTTCTTGTCAGTTATACCTTAATAAAGCTGAAGAATAATGAATAGACTTATTATTTTGAGATTATTTTAGTTCATGTGCAGTTGTAAAAAAATAACACAGAGGAGCCCAATGTGCCCATTACAGTTTCTCACAATGATAACATCTTGTACAATATTACAACTAGGGTGCCGACATTGACGCGGTCAAGATACAGAATATTTCCATCACCACAAAGATCTCCTATGTTGCCCTTTTATAACCATATCCACTTTCAATTGCCCCCACTCCCTCCTTTACCCCAAAAACAACTAATCTGTTTTCTATTTCTGTAGTTTTGTTATTTCAAGAACGTTATATACGTGGAATCATATAATATGTAATCTTTTGGCATTTGAACTTCTCACTTAGATTCATCTAGGTTGTTTCATGTATCAACAGTTTCTTCCTTTTATTATTAAGTAGTAGTATATGCTATGAATGCATCACTGTCCACTCAACCATTCAGCCATTGAAGGACGGGTCCTCTAGGTTCATCCACGTAGTTGCAAATGACAGGATTTCCTTTTTAAAGGCTGAATAACGATTTAAAAAAATTTATTCATCCATCCATCCATGAACATTAGGTTAATTCCATTTGTGACTGTTGTAAATAGTGCTGCAGTGAACATGGGAATGCAGGTATCTCTTGAACATACTGATTTCATGTGTAAGCTGTGTTCCAGTCTTGGACTATTTCAAATAAAGGTGCTATAAATATTTGTGTACAGGTGTCTCTATAAATGTAAGTCTTCGTTTCTCTTGGATAAAATATGCAAAAGTACAATTACTTGGTTGAATAGTAATTCTGTGTTTAATTCTTTTTGGAAACTCAAAGTTGTTTTCCAGGGTGGCATACCATTTTACCTTCCTACCACCAATGTATGGATGTTCCATTTTCTCTGCATCCTCTCCAGCATGTTATGTTTTCACTATTTTTAATTTTTGTTATTCTGATAAGTGTGTGGTGATAGCTCATTGTGGGGTTTTTGTTGTTTGTTTTTGACACTGAGCTCATTGCCGAGGCTGGAGTGCAATGGCACTATCTCGGCTCACCGCAACCTCCATCTCTGGGGTTCCAGCGATTCTCCTGCCTCTGACTCCTGAGTAGCTGGGATTACAGGCATGCACCACAACGCCTAGCTAATTTTTGTATTTTTAATAGAGACGAGGTTTTGCCATGTTGGTCAGGCTGGTCTCAAACACCCGACCTCAGGTGATCTACCTGCCTCGGCCTACCAAAGTGTTGACATTACAGGCGTGAGCCTCCACGCCCGGCCCTCACTGTGGTTTTAACTTGTATTTTTCTGAAAGCTAAGTTGTTCAGCATCTTTCCATGTGTTTATTTTCTGTATATCCACTAGGATGAAATATTTATGTCTTTTTGTTTGTTTGTTTTCTAATTAAATTGATGTTTTTTTTTTTTAACTGTTGAATTATCAGAGTTCCTTGTATATTCTAAATACTGATCTTTTGTTGAATATGCGGTTTGCAAAAAATTTTAGCTCATCTCCTCTTCTTGATAGGGTCTTCCACAGAGCAAAAGTTTTTATTGTTAAAGTCCAAATCAATTCTCTTTCTATGAGTTATGCTTTTGGTGTCACGGCTAACTCTGTGTAGCTCTAGATCCTGGAGGTTTTTTCCTGTATTCTTTCTTTCTATAAGTTTTATAGTTTTACATTTAAGCCCACAATCCATTTTCAGTTAATTTTTGTATAAGTTGTGAGACTTAGGTCAAGATTCACTTTTTTGCTTATGGATGTCCAATTGCTCTAGCACCATTTGCTGCGAAAGCTATCTTTCCTGCATTGAATTTCTTTTAGACCTTTGTAAAAATCAACCAAGTATTTTTTTTTTCGGTGAGGGGATCTATTTCTGCTTCTCTATTCCAAGCTTTCCCACCCCACAGCCCATTAGGAACCCAGCAGCACAGCAGGACGTAAGCAGCAGGCCAGCGAGTGAAGCTTCGTCGGTATTTACAGTCACTCCCTGTTCCTTGCCTTACCACCTGAGCTCCACCTCAGGTCATTAGATTCTCAAAGGAACACAAACCCTATTGTGAACTGTGCATGTAAGGGATCTAGGTTGCATGCTCCTTATGAGAATATAATGCCTGATGGTCTGTCACTGTCTCCCATCACCCTCAGAAAGGACCATCTAGCTGCAGGAAAACAAGCTCAGGTCTCCCACTGATTCTATATTACAGTGAGCTGAATAATTACTTCATTATCTATAACAATGTAGTAATAATTGAAATAAAGTGCACAATAAATGTAATGTGCTTGAATTATTCCAAACCATCCCCTACCTCACCCCATGGTCTGTGGAAAAATTGTCTTCCACACAACTGGTCCCTGGTGCCAAAAAGGTTGGGGACCACTGCTCTATTCTGTTCCCATCATCTGTGTGTTTATCCCTTCACAATACTACACAGCTTTGATTATAATGTCTTGAAATCAAGTGTGGCCATTATACCACCTCCTATTATGCTCTTATTTTTAAAAAACGGTTTTAACTGTTCTATTTCTTTTGCCTTTCCACATGAATTTTAGAATAATATTGTCTATGTCTATTAAAAATCTTGCTGATATTTTGATAGGAATTGCATTAAATCTGTACATCAATTTGGGGAGAATTGACGTCTTTGTTATGCTGAGTCTTATAGTCCATGAACATTCCATAACTCTTGTTTATTTAGATCTTCTTAGATTTCTTTCAGAGTTCTGTAGTTTTCAGCATACAAGCCCTGTATACATTTTGTTAGATTTACACCTAAAATTTCCTCTGTCTTTTTCTTTGATTTTAAATGGTATTACATTTTTAATTTTGATATTCTTTAATATATTTTGCATATTTATCTTACATTTTGCAACGATGATTAATTCACTGATTATTTCTGGAGTTTTTTTTCTTAAATGTGTTGGCATTTTTTTATGTAGACAGACATATCATTTGCAAATAAGAACAGTTTTATTCCTCCCTGTGGTCTTTTATTTCCTTTCCTTGCTTTATTGCACTGGCTACAACTTCCAACATTATGTTGAATTAGAGTGGTAAGAGTGGACTTCCTTTATTAGAGATGTTTTGCATCTATATATCAATGAGAACTATTGGTCTGTAGTTTTCTTTTTGTGTACAGTATTTTTCTTCTTTGGATATCAAAATAATATTGGCTTCATAAAATGAATTTCAAAGTAGTCCTTCCTCTTGTGTGGAGAGATTGTACAAAATTGGTGTTAATTTTTCTTTCTCTTTTTAATTGTACTTTAGGTTTTGGGGTACATGTGCAGATCATGCAGGGTTGTTGCATAGTTACATACATGGTAAGGTGGTTTGCTGCCTCCATACCCCTGTCACCTATATCTGGCATTTCTCCCCATGTTATCCCTCCCCAACCTCCTGACCCCATGCTGTTCCTCCCTTAGCTCCTCCCGACAATAGACCCCAGTGTGTGATGCTCCCCTCCCTCTGCTCACGTGTTCTCATTGTTCAACACTTGCCTATGAGTGAGAACATGTGGTATTTGGTTTTCTATTCTTGTGTCATTTTGCTTAGAATGATGGTTTCCAGATTCAGCCATGTCCCTACAAAGAACATGAACTCATCTTTTTTTATGTCTGTGTAGTATTCCATGGTGTGTATGTGCCACATTTTCTTTGAATTGGTGTTAATTTTTCTTTAAAGTTTGGTAGAATTCCCCAGTAAAACAATCTGGGCCTAGAGATTTTTTTTTTCATTTATAATTTTTTTAGATGGGGTCTCGCTCTGTCACCAGGCTGGAGTGCAGTAGCATGATCTTGGCTCACTGCAACTTCCACCTCCAGGGTTCAAGCGATTCTCCTGCCTCAGCCTCCCAAGTAACTGCGACTAAATTACAAATTCAATTTCCTTAATAGTTATAGAGCTGTTCAAATTATCAATTTCATATTGATGACTTATTGTAGTTGGTGTTTTTTGAGGAATTGGTCCACGTCATCTAAATTTACCAAGTTATATCAACATAATGTCAAATCTGCCACCAACAAACATCAAGTTTATGTTTGTAGAGATGTTCAGAGGATTCTCTTATTATCCTTTCCACGTCTGCAAGGTCTGCAGTGATACTTTGTTTTATTCCTGATGTTGGTAATTTGTATCTTCTCTTTGTCAGTCTTGCTAGAGGTTTGTAAGTATGATTTACCTTTGCCAAGGGCTCAGCACTTTCTTTTATTTTTTTTCTGTTTTCAATTTCATCAATTTCTGCTCTTCTTTTTATTATTTCATTCCCTCTACTTGCTTTGGGTTTAGTTTTCTCTTCTTTTCCTAGGTTCTTTTTTTTTTAATTATATATTTTATTGCATTTTAGGTTTGGGGATACATGTGAAGAACATGAAAGGCTGTGGCATAGGTACATACATGGCAATGTGCTTAGCTGCCTTCCTTCCCATCACCTATATCTGGCATTTCTCCCCATGTTGTCCCTCTCCAACTCCCTACCCCATGCTGTCCCTCCCCTAGTTCCCCCCACACAGACCCCAGTGTGTGATGCTCCCCTCCCTGTGTCCATGTGTTCTCATTGTTCAACACCCACCTATGACTGAGAACATGCAGTGTTTGATTTTCTGTTCTTGTGTCAGTTTGCTAAGAATGGTGGTTTCCAGGTTCATCCACGTCCCTACAAAGGACATGAATTCATTGTTTTTTATGGCTGCATAGTATTCCATGGTGTATATGTACCACATTTTCCCTGTCCAGTCTATCATTGATGAGCATTTGGGTTGATTCCAAGTCTTTGCTATTGTAAACGTGCCATAATGAATATTTGTATGCATGTGTCCTTATAATAGAACGATTTATAATCCTTGGGATATATACCCAGTAATGGGATTGCTGGGTCAAATGGAATGTCTATTTCTAGGTCCTTGAGGAATTGCCACACTGTCTTCCACAATGGTTGAACTAATTTATAATCCCACCAACACTGTAAAAGTGTTCCTATTTCTCCACACCCTCTCCAGCATCTGTTGCCTCCAGATTTTTTAATGATAGCCATTCTAACTGGCGTGAAGATGGTATCTCAATGTGGTTTTGATTTGCATTTCTCTAATGATGGGTGATGATGAGCATTTTTTCATATGTTTCTTGGCCTCATATATGTCTTCTTTTGTAAAGTGTCTGTTTATATCCTTTTGAATGGGCTTGTTTTTAAATTTTTATTTATTTATTTTTTCAGTAGAGACAGGGTTTTGCCATGTTGGCTAGGCTGGTCTCAAATTCCTGACCTCAAGTGATACACCCGCCTAAGTTTCTCACAGTGGTAGGATTACAGGCATAAGCCACTGCGCCCAGCTGGAAATACCAAAAACTCTTTTCCAAAGTGGTTATATTTCCACTAGCAATGAGTTCCATTTTCTCTACATTCCTCACCATTAATTTGTATTGTCAGTCTTTTTAATTACAATTGGTTTGTAATGGTATCTTCTTGTGGCTTTAATGTTCATTTTCCTAGTGATTACTAATGTACTGTTGAACATTTTATTTATATGCTCACTTGCCATCCATATATCTTCTTTCAAATATTTTGCTCATTTATAATTGAGGTGTTTGCTTTCTTATTATTGGGTTATGAGAGTTTTTAGTATATTCTGGGCACAAGTCACTGACCAGATACATGCTTTGCAAATATTTTTCTCCCAGCCTGTAGCTTAATTTTTATTCACCTAACAGTGTCTTTAACAGAGCAGAAGTTTTACATTTATGAAAACCAAAATATTAATATTTTATTTTATGAATCATAATTTTGTTGTATTTAAGACATCTTCTCCTAATCAAAAATCAGTTTTTTTCCTGTGTTTACTTCTGTACATTTTATAGTTTTAGATTTTACATTGTTTCTGAGCCATTTTCAGTGCAAGATATAGATTGCAGTTCTTTTTTATATGTCTATCCAATTTTAAGCACCATTTGTTGCAGAAATCATGTATCTACTGAGTATCTTTTACACCTTTGTCAACAATCAGTTGTCCGTGGAAATTTAGTGTTTTTCTTTTTTGTAGACCCTCTATTCTGTCACCAGGCGCCAGGCTGGAGTGCAGTGGCGTGACCTTGGCTCATTGCAACCTCCGCTTCCCGGGTTCAAGCAATTCTCCTGCCTCAGCCTCCCAAGTAGCTGGGACTACAGGTGCGCGCCACCACACCCAGCTAATTTTTTTGTATTTTTAGTAGAGGCGGGGTTTCACCATGTTGGCCAGGATGGTCTCCATCTCTTGACCTCGTGATCCGCCTGCCTTGGCCTCCCAAAGCCCTCTATTCTTTCCCACTGATCTATATCTTTATACCAGTACTATATTGTCTGGGTTACTGTAATGTTATAATAATTTTAGATGTCAGGTAGTTCTCCAGTTTTGTTGTTTTTTTAACTTTATTGTTAACTATTTTTAAAATTTTGCACTTCCGTATGTATTTTTAAATGAGCTCGCCAATTTATATAAACTCTCTGATGAGATTTTGATTGAGGTTACTTTGAAGCTGCAGATTAAACTGGGAAGCATGATCATTTTAAGAATATTAAATCTTCTTAATTAATAATTAATTATAACAATTTTTCTAGCTACTCTGAAGAATAATTACTCTTTCTTAGTCACATGAATATCTATATCTTTTGATTTATTTAGGTTTTCTTATTTCCTCCAATAAATGTTTTGTAGTTTTCAGTCCACAGGTCTCACATATCTGTTGTTAGATTTTTCACAAAGCATTTTATATTTCCTCATGCTACTATAGATGCTATTATTTCACTTCATTTCAAATTCCTCTTTATCATTTTTACTTTTATTTTAGGCTCAGGGGTATATGTGCAGGTTTGTTATATGGGTATAATGTATGCTGCTGAAGTTCGAGATACCAAGTTATTCCATCACTTAGATAGTGAGCATAGTACCCAGCCGTTCCTTCATCAACCTTTGCCTTCCACCCTCCCTCCCCACTTCTAATAGCTTCCAGTGTCTATTCTTTCCATCTTTATGTTCATGAGTACACAATGTTTAGCTCCCACTTATAAGTGAGAACATACAGTATTGGTTTTCTGGTCTCCTGTTAATTCACTTAGGATAATGGCCTCTAGCTGCATCCATGTTGCTGCAAAAGATGTGATTTCATTTCTTTTTATGTCTGCATAGGATTCTGTGATGTATATGTATCACATTTGCTTTATCCAACCAACTCTTGATGGGCACCTAGAATGATTGCATGTCTTTGTGACTGTGAACAGAACTGTGATGAACGCACAAGTGTATGTGTCCTTTTGGTAGAGTGATTTATTTTTCTATTGGGTATATACCCAGTAATGAGATTGCTGGGTCAAATGGTAGTTATGTTTTAAGTTCCTTGAGACACATCTAAAATGCTTTCCACCATGGCTAAACTAATTTACATTCTTACCAATGGTGTATTAGCATTCCTTTTTCTCTGCAACCTCACCAGCATCTGTAATTTTTTGACTTTTTTTATAATAGCCATTCTTACAGGCATAAGATGCTATAGTGATTTTGTTTTGCATCTGTCTGATAATTAGTGATGTTGAGCACTTTAAAAATACTTTGCTTGTTGCTTGCATGTATTTCTTTAGATGCAGAGTTTGTGAATATTTTCTCCCATTCTGTAGGTTATTCGTTTACTCTGTGTATAGTTTCTTTTGTTGTGCAGATGCTATTTAGTTTATTTAATTCCCACTTATCATTGTTTGACTTTAATGAATTGCTTTTGAGGGCTTAGTCATGAATTATTTCCCAAGGCCTATGTCCAGAGTGGTCTTTCCTAGGTTTTATTCTATGATTTTTGTATTCTGAGTTCTTACATTTAAAGCTGTAATATGTCTATCTTGAGTTAATTTTTGTCTGTGGTGAAAGCACAGGTCTGTTTCATTTTTCTGAACGTGGCTAGCCAGCTATCCCAGCACCATTTATTGAATAGGGAGTTCTTTGTTCATTGCTTATTTTTATCAACTTTGTTGAAGGTCAGATGGCTGTAGATGTGCGGCTTTATTTCTGGATTCTCTATTCCGTTACATTGGTATTTATGTCTGTTTTTATATCAGTACCATGCTGTTTTGGTTAACGTAGACTTATAGGATAGTTTCAGCAAACTAGAAATAAAATAGAATTGTCTTGTTTCAGTATAGGACAGTTAATATAGACAACATCATGTTTATTAGTGAAAATGTGAATGATTTCTCCCTAAAACAAAAAACAAGCTAATATTTCCACTCCTTTCACCTTTATTCAATAGTTTACTGGAGGTTCTACTCAATGCAATAGAGAACGATAAAGAAATGGTTGTCATCTATATTTGATAAATAGAAGTAAACTATCTTTATTTGCTGTCACCATCATAATCAACATAGAAAACTTGATAAGATCGACAAAATAAGAAATTAGAAAACTTGGAAAGGTTGTAGGTACAAGATTAACAGATAAAAAATCAATTGTATTTCTATATATCAGACACAAGCAATTAGAAATTGAAGTCAGGTAATCTGATGCCTCCAGCTTTGTTCATTTTGCTTAGGATTGCTTTGGCTGTTGGGCTTTCTGTAGGTTCCATATGAATTTTAGAATAATTTTTCTAATTCTGTGAAAAATGAATTGGTAGTTTGATAAGAATAGTGTTGAGACTGCAGATTGCTTTGGGTAGCATGGCTATTTTAATGATATTGATTCTTTGAATCTATAAGCATGGAATGTTTTTCTATTTGTGTCATCTATAATTCCTTTCTTCAGTGTTTTGTAGTTCTCCTTATAAAGATCTTTTGCCTCCATGGCTGAGTATATTTCTAAGTATTTTCCTTTTTTGTAGCTGTTGCATCTTCTTAGACACTTTCTAGTACTAAGTCTTCAAGTTCACTTTTTTCTTTTTTTCAAAAAAAAGTTCAATATGGGCCTTTTTAAAATAATTCATTTCTCTAGTTGACATGTTTAATTTTTCATGTCAATATTTCCTTTAGTTCCTTGAATATATCAAATACAACTGCAATAGTTGTTGTAAAGCCTGGACTGCCAATTCTGTCATCTATGTAATTTTTGGCCCAATTTTAATAAACTGTTTTTTTTTCTTCCACATGAGCCTTATTTTTCTACATTTTTAAATGCTGAGTAGTTTTTAAAAATTTTTAATTTTTTGAGTAGTTTTAGGTTCACAATAAATTTGAACAGAAGGTACAGAGATTTCTTATAGAATCCCTGTTCTCTCTCATGTACAACCTCCCTCATTGTCAACAGCCTCCATCAGAGTGATACCTTTGTTAAAATTGATTTCACTCAGAGTCTGCAGCTTATATAAGGTCCACTCTTGGTGTTGTAAATTCTACAGGTTTGGAAAAATTTACAATCACATATATCTACCATTATAATATCATACAGAGTATTTTCACTGCACTAAAAACCTGCTGTGCTCTGCCTGTTTGTCTTTCCCTTCCCCCACCTCTAGGAACCACTGATCTTTTTATTGTCTCCATAGTTTTTTTCAGAATATCAAATACAGGGACTCATACAGTGTGTAGCCTTTTCAGATTAGGGTCTTTCATTTAGTAATATGCCTTTTATGCATCTGAAGTTCCTCCATGTCTTTTAATGGCTTGATAGTTCTTCTTCTTCTTTTTTTTTTTTTTTTTTTTTTGCATTATATATTCCGTTGGCTGGATGTACCACAGTTTATGTATCCATTCACCAACTGAAGGGCATGTTGGTTGCTTCCAAACTTTGTCAATTATGAATAAAGCTGCTATAACCATCTGTGTGCAGGTTTTTGTGTAGACACAAATTTTTAACTTTTTTGAATAAATACTTAAGAGTTTGATTTTTGGATCATATGGTAAGAGTATATTTAGTTTTGTAAAAAACTGACAAACTGTCTTCAAAAGTGGTTGCATCAATTTGCATTATCACCAGCAATGAATGAAAATTCCTGCTGCTCTGCATCCTTGCCAGGATTTGGTGTTGCTAATGTTCTGGGTTTGGGCCCTTTTAATAGGAGTGTAGTTGTATTTTATTGTTGTTTTAATTCACACTGCCCTGGTGACATATGATGTGGAGCATTTTTTATACATGCATTTGCTCGATGTATATCTCTTTGCTGAGGTACCTGTTCAGATCTTTTACTCACACTTTAGTTGGGTTGCTTTTTTCTTACTGTTGAGTTTTAGAAGTTCTTTGTGTATTTTGGATAACAGTACTTTCTCAGATATGTCCTTTGCAAATCTTTTCTCCTAGTTTGTGACTTGCCTTTTCTTTATCTTGACAGTGTCTTTTAATTTTAATAAAGTTCTCCTTACCAATTCTTTCTTTCATAGACAGTGCAATTGGCATTGTATATATAAAGTCATAGCCAAACCCAAAATTATCTAGAATTTCTCCTACGGTATCTTCTAAAAATTTTATAGTTTTGAATCTTACATTTAGGTCTCTGATCAATTTTCAGTTAATTTTTGTGAAGGAAGTAAGATATGCTAGGGTTTTTTTCTCTTTTCTTTTTCTTCTTTCTTTTCTTTTTTTTTTTTTTTTTTTTTTTTGGTATATAGATCTTTCAGCATCATTTGTTGGAAATTCTATCTTTTCTCCATTGTATTGCTTTTGCTTCTTTATGAAAGATTAAGTGACTATATATATGTGTGTCTATATCTGGGCTCTCTATTCTGTTCCATTGATCTATCTATTCTTTCACTAATATCACATTGTTTTGATTACTGTAGCTTGATAGTAAGTCTTGAAATTTGGAAATTTGGTAGTGTTAACCTTTCACTTTGTTCTTTTCCTTCAATATCATATTGGCTATTCTGTGCCTTTGGCCTCTCTATATAAAGTTTACAGTCAGTTTCTTGCTATATATAAAATAACTTGCTGGTAATTTGGGATTTTATTGAATATATAGATGAGGTTGTGAAAAACTGACAGCTTGACAATATTAAGTCTTCCTATTCATGAATGTAAAATATCTCCACTTATTTAGTTCTTTGATTTCTTTCAAAAGAGTTTTGTAGTTTTCCTTGTATACGTCTTATATTTTGTTAGGTTAATACATAAATATTTCATTTTGAGGATTGCTAATGCTAAATAAATTGTGTTTTCAGTTTCAAATTATTCTTGTTCATTGCTGAAATATAGGAAAGCAAGTGACTTTTATATTAATCAAGCATATTATTCTTGTATTCTACAACCTTGTAATAACTTATTATTTTGAGTAGTTTTTTGTCAGTTTTTAAAAATGTAGTGATGCCATTGTGAGTAAAAGCAGTTTTATTTTTTCTTTTCCAAATTGTATGGCTTTTATATCCTTTTCTTGTCTTACCACATTAGCTTGGATATAATTTTTATTGGATTACAGACATTATGCATTTTACTTTTCTTTGTTCTCATTACTGCATATTTCTAAAAATATTCTTGAGATGTCTTTTGCCATGTGGTAAAGTGACTTTGAAATAGTTTACGGTGTGTGTGTGTGTTTTTTTTTTTTTTTTTTTTAGGGTGGAGGTGGCTTTATGATTTGTTAAATAAAACGATCAGTATTTAATCTTGGGTAAATTTTTCCTATTGTTTACTATTCTCCTTGATGCCCTGTGAGTTATCAGGTTTTTCCACTCAAGAGTGTGAGAGGAGCCCTCTGTGGGCCCTGCAAACTGTTCCCTCCAATGCAGAATTTCTCACCCTCAGCATAATGGTGATTTTAAATTGGACAGTTTATTCTTGTCAGAGGATCTCCTGGGATTTATAGGATGTTTAGCAACATCCCTGGACCCTATCTACTGGATGTGAGTAGCAATCTCACCGTTAGGTTGTGTCAAGCAAAAATACCACAAGGTATTGCCAGATATACAGAGACAAACCTGCCCTCACTTGAAAATTGCTACTCTTGATTTTTATGAGGAGTCCTTTTCTTGATCTCAGGTAGATTTCTTGCAAGCCTGTGACTGATTACTGAATACTCGAAGAAGGTACTTCAAAGATTTTTGGAGTTCTGTGTGCAGCTGTATCATGTGTTTCTCGACTCTGTAAATTCTAGCCATGCCACCTTTTTCCCCAACTCTCTGCTCATTCTCCTCAATATAGAGAGTCTGCCGGGCTCTTTTCTTGGTTGCTTCTCCCTGTGGAACAGCCTAGAAAGTTTCTTTAAGAAGTACACTAGGCAATTATAAGACTTCACTCATTTATTTTTCATCTTTAGGGATTGTTGGGTTTCTTTTGTCTGATATCCAATAATTTATGTATTCTCTTTTCTGGATTATTACTTATTTTAGACATGAGAGTAAATCTGATTCCTGTTACATAATCTTCACCAGGAAGAGTAGTGTCTTAATGTTTGCAATTATATAAATATTATACTATCATACTATTCACGTATTTACAGTATTCTGGAATGTTTAAATGCCCTTAGTTTAAAAATTTATCCCCTGTTGATTCTCTATACTTAGAAAAAAAGATTGTCCCTATAAAATTTGTCCTTACGTTAGGGATTGCCTATCTTGTCACAATTTTTATTTAAGAATTGTAGGTCTAAGAGTTCCCCTTATCCTAAAATAAAATCCAGAACTGACTCACCAGATTCTACTTGCAAAAGTAACTATGACTTTTGACTTGAATTATTATATTCTTATCAATAGGATGGTAAAGCATAAATATGAATCAAAGGCTAAAGTGACTTTATATCAACCTTTAATAACTAACCAGGATTGGAACCCTTAAAAGGTAAGTAGCCAAACCTAAGCAAGTGATTGTCATTAATATATTTTATTATATTTTCTTCTATAATTGAAAGGTAATAAAAATATGTGAAAACATTTTTGCAGTATTTTCTAATATTGTAATAATTTGAAGTTGATACTATTAAATTATTCATCCTTGGCACCTACCTATTTATTTTCGGTAGTTCTCAGACTCTACCCTGCCCAGCTTACACTGGCATCCCCAGATAATTGTTCAAGTTTCAAAGATACTTCAAGTTACTCTCCTTTTATTGGAACTCAGGACCTAGTTTGTCTAAGAAAAAACTACCACTAATGCAAAAAAAAAAAAAATCTGTGTGGATTTGTAAATGGGAGCTAATTATCTTTTGCTATACTTATCACTCTAATATATGATTTTATATTTTAATTCAACCTGATTCATTGATATCTACTCTGCTCCAGTCATAAATTTATATGATGGAGTATAGCGTTAGCTAATTTCCTCACGCAAAACATAATGATAATGTTAAGTAATTTAGAAATGCTTTAGGGTCAAGAGGAGGAGTTTTACATCTTTGCTGTCACTTCACATAAATTGTTTTTATTCTGCTTACCATAGGGTCAATCAAAATGTGGAAATAAACCTTATTAAGGAATATCCATACAGTGCATATGTGGTATTTGCTTTCTTTTTTCTTTTAAGGAGACATTTCAATCTAAAATTTTCTTGGTGTTCCTTGGGATGATAGAGTAATTTTCATAATGGACTAAGCTCCGTTAGAAATGACAAAACATAAAATTGTCCTTTATACGAACAAACTGAGTACACATTGCACCTACATACAATCTGTCACCATAGCATAGCATTTTGCACAGAATAGGATGTGCAGCTGTGTTTTCATAACACAATACAGTTCCATCATCCCACACAATGTTTGGATACTCTTCCAGAGAGCCTGAAATTTGCCTCTACATAAACCACTGGCAATCTCTAAAATTCTGCCTTCCCCCACCACCCGCAACTAATTATTTTTCCCTTTTTAATTATTTTCCTTATTATTACAATTCTACTTCCTTTCTAATTGTTATTTTAATTAAAATTGCTAAATAGTATTTTAAAACATGTAAAACATAAAAATATTCTTGTTTGATGTTCTTGGATTTAATTCTTTTTTTTTAATAGAAAAGTTTACATCTCAGAGAAAAGTTCTTTTGCCTGAAGTTTGCCCAACTTTGAGTTCAACTTTTGCCAAATATTTATATTCTCACATATAACCTAGTTCAGACCATCTACTTCACAGAGATATTATTAATGTGTTTTGAAAATTTGTCTTACATCTTTAGTCTGTTGTATGCAGGCCCACACCAGTTTTGACATTCACAATTACTAGGTTTTTTTTTTGTTTAATTAATATCATTAGCCTCCAATAGTTAGGTGAAAGCCATTAATTTTTTTTCTTACAATGCTACTACCAGATAGTAATTAAGATAAATACAAATTCCAGAATACTGCTACTCATGCAAATATTTATTAGGAAAGAGTGACAAAAACAGTCATATAACATTTTCTTACAAGTTCAATAGAGTCCAACTCATTGTCATGTTGGGCATTCTAATGAGAAGCTTTCATCTCAAGGCATTAATGACAGTAATCTAGTAGCAAAACTCAGCTGTTCATCTGGTTCAAATATAGTTACATAATTCTTCATTACATGTCTGAATGAAAGGCTGATTCAAACATTTTGGGCCTAGGATGTTGCTCTGAAAGGTACAACATGCTAAGCAAATCAAGGTGCTTTGAGTAACAAACATCACCAGTGAAAACTCATTTCTAGCATCTCCTGTATTAAACTCACAAGAGCTAAAGATCACAGAAGACATTCCAGTGAAACCTGACATTTGGCTACATCTGGCTAAACTAACCAATCATCTTTGGAGTATGTATTCCTAATTAAGATTATTCAAATGAAGCAACAGCCATTAAAATATGAATTAAAGTTAACTTACACACACACACACACACACACACACACACACACACTCTTCCTCACCCAACTGAGGCTTTTTAACATAAGTTACAGCTATATGACAAAGCCTACATCCATAAAATCCATGCTATAAATATTTTACAGATCCACGTCTCTAAAGAAAAGCTTTGTTCTTCTTTTTCACATACTCACTTCCTGCTTTAAAAAGTTCAATTCAAATCTATGATCTACAGAGTTAAATCCAAACATCTCAGCCTGACAGTGATGAGCATCCAAGATCTGATACCACCTACCTCACAAATCTTAACTTTCACTGCTTCTGTAACAATCTCTTTCACTTACTGACATTCCTTCCAGTTTTATTTTTCTCTCACTGTTATAATTTTTTTTCCTTCATCTCCATTAGTAAACTCTTATTCTTCATAAATACTATAACACCAATTTTTCCTCTGCTCTCTTTTGCACATTTTCCTCTGGTTCACTAGTATGCTCGTTGAACTTCAGCAACCACCATGTGCTGCGTCTAAAAAGGAGGTGAGGGGAAGAAGGAAAGCAGGGGAAATAGCAGGAGCATTCAGGAAAAGAAGGATCAGGGTTCTGATGGACAGAAATCTTCAAACTCAATCCCAGTGGCCAAATTCAGAATCCCTTAAGAATTCATGGTTTACATGTTTTGCAAAAATGACCATTTGAGGCTGGGTGCAGTGGCTCACGGCTGTAATCCCAGCACGTTGGTAGTCCAAGGCGAGTGGATCACGACGTCAGGAGATCGAGATCATCCTGGCCAACATGGTGAAACCCCATCTCTACCAAAATACAAAAAATTAGCTGGGCATGGTAGTGCGTGGCTGTAGTTCCAGTTACTCGGGAGGCTGAAGCAGGGGAATCACTTTAACCGGGAGGCGGAGGTGGCAGAGAGCCAAGATTGCACCACTGTACTCCTGCCCGGTGATGGAGCAAGACTCCATCTTTAAAAAAAAAAGACAATTTCAAGAAAGATCAAAGTCCAGAGAAGCAAAGGGACATTTGGCTGCACGTGGGGCCTTATACTTGTAATCCCAATGCTTTGGGAGGCTGAGGAAAGAGGATCACTTGAGGCTAGGAGTTAGAGACCACCTTGAGTGGCATAATAAGACCACCATTTCTACAAAAATGAAATATAATAAAATATGGCCTACGGTATGGTGGAGTGCCCCTGCAGTCCTAGCTACCCTGGGGGCTGAGCTGGGAAGATCTCTTAAACCCAGGAGTTCAAGGTTACAGTGAGCAATGATCGCATCACTGCACTACAGACTAGATGACGGAGCAAGACCTTGTCTCTAAACTAATTTGAAAAAATGAAAAAAAGAAAAGAGACATTTAGGAGAGGTCCTCAAATATTGTATCAAAATAATCACTTTCTCTCCAAAAGTGTTGAAATTTTATCATACTATTCACAAAATTAGTTTCCCTTTTATATGGAAACAGAAGTTACTAACATGATAAACAAGTAAGATATATAAGTAAGATATTTCAAAGTTAACTGCAAACTTTTCCATGAGACTTTTACATGTTTTTTTATGAGACAGATTAAATAACATGTGCAATTTAATATTTACAATTTATTTGTATAGAAATCAGATGGCCTGCCCACTTGGTTTTCCCTATTAAAAAGAAATAGTCACAAATGATGCAAAATGAGAACTTGCATAAATGTAAGCCAGTGAATTCAGAGGTGGGTGGAGGCCTAAAATTTTCCTCAGAAAAATAGAAGAGGTTTAGAATACCATTTTCCGACTTGTTGCACCTTCGGTTGGTCCCTTTTTGTCTTCTGTCTGATCATTATCATAAAGCAAATAACTATTGCTCAGAGCACAGGACCAAGTGGCAAAACTGAAACTTCTTATCAGGCAGAGAACAGAAAGCTGTATAGACAACACTGGGATGTAGTCTGAGTTTTCACATGGAGTAAATGATTAAATTATACCCTATTATCAGTTCTTTTTTTTTCCTGTTGTTATTTTGAAGTGTTTTGTTCATTGTGATTAGTTGAATCAAAGTATTGATTTCAGGATGACACGTGTCTAGATTTTGGCAGATTTTAAACAGGGCACTTTAAAAATAATTTTAAAATATTAATAGTTTAGAAGTGAACTTAATTTTCCCAGAGTCTTTCTAAATGGGAGGGAGATCAAGAGATAGTTCAAGTCTGGCCAACATGGCAAAACCCCATCTCTATTAAAAAAATACAAAAAATTTAGCCTGGTGTGGTGGCAGGCGCCTATAATCCCAGCTACTCTGGGGGCTGAGGCAGAAGAATCACTTGAACCTGGGAGGCGGAGGTTGCAGTGAGCTGAGATCATGCCACTGCACTCCAGCCTAGGGGACAGAAAGGGACTCTTGTCTCAAAAGAAAAAAAAATGCTTGGAGCAACCAATGATCACTTTTGGCACCTGTGTACCCTACAAGTTCTAAGGGGATAGCTTCCAAGGGGAGATTCCATACATTGACTCATTCTTCAATGAAGAAGGAAAATAATTCCCAGTCTAATCTTTATTTAGGGCTTCTGTAAGGGCCTACCACTTGTGTCCTATTAGAAACTCTCTCTTCTTCTCTACCTCTTAGAATCAACTGACACCATCCACTCCTGTCTTTTAACTTGTATACTCACTGAACTCACCTCTTCCTACACCCCCTCCTCCATGCCCATATGCATATGACATGTGTACGTCATCTTCAGAGAGGAGATGCTAGAACCTTATTCTTACGTTTCTTCCTTTCTTTGCCTCAGTGAGAGTGAAATCGTAGGATCATGATATCCAAATATATGCAACAAATTCAGACCTTTATACTAAGCACCTTTCCCACGTATCTGCTCAAGCTGCACATTTCCACCTGAGTTTGTTAATTCTATAAATATTTGAGTACTCAGGTAATTGTAACTCATTAAGGCATGATACCTGACCTTATGGAGATTATATTCCAGGTAACATTTATTGACTATATTATCCTAACTTAATCTTCACAACAACTTTCTTTTTCTCCTTCACTTATGAATAACTGAGTTAAAGGAACATTTTCAAGGTCATATTGTTAGAAAGAAGGAAAGCTGGTGTGATTCACAAGCAAGTCTAACTTTACGTATCCAAAACTAAACTCTTGGTCACTTTTCCCCTCTCTTCCAATAAAAGATGAAAGAGAAGGAAAGAGAGAGAAAGGCCCACCTGTTTTCATACAGTCTCAGTTTCTACTGTTGCCTACCGCATTTTGTAAGCAATAAATCTTTAGTTACGTTTGATTTCTCTTTGTTCTTCATTATCTGCACCTACTTAGTCAACAACTATAGTCAATTTTACAACCTAAATATGTTTCAGTTTCATCCGAATGCTACTGCCTAACTTCAGACCCTCATTATTTCTTTAGTGAAATATCATCCTAACTGATCTAGCTTTCAGTGATTTCATACCTTCTGATTTATTTTCCAAATTG
This sequence comes from Cacajao melanocephalus, assembly GCA_963573385.1. Classification (NCBI taxonomy): domain Eukaryota; kingdom Metazoa; phylum Chordata; class Mammalia; order Primates; family Pitheciidae; genus Cacajao; species Cacajao melanocephalus. The sequence goes on along the minus strand of CAUYLG010054066.1, from coordinate 94,143 downwards.
TCACCAAATTTATTGCTCAAAAGTCAAAATGTAATCATTCCTCTCTCATGTTATTACCTTCCAGGTCTCTCAGTTACCTTCAATGAAAAATTTCATCTCTGCACCTCTCCCATAAGGAACTCCTGATACAGCTATAGAGCTACGTGGGATTTGCTGAATTTGAGTGTAATCAATTGTTAAATGGTAAAACTTCCTTGGAAAATAACTTAATGTTTTCTCATAAACATGAACATGTGGGCCGGGAGTGGTGGCTCATGCCTATAAGCCCAGCACTTTGGGAGGCCGAAGCAGGCAGATCACAAAGTCAGGAGTTCAAAGTCAGCCTGGCCAATATGGTGAAACTCTGTCCCTACTAATAATACAAAAAAAATTAGCCAGGCATGGTGGAGCGCGTCTGTAGTCCCAGCTGCTGGGGAGGCTGGGCGGGAGAATCACTTGAACCCAGGAGGTGGAGGTTCCAGTGAGCCTAGGTCTGGCCACTGCACTCCAGCCTGGGTAACAGAGTAAGGCTTCGTCTCAAAAAAAAAAAAAAAAAGTTGAATATACATTCACCATATGAACTAGGAATTCCACTCCAAGGTATTATCTCAAGGGAAAAAAATACATGTTGTCCAAGTCATATCAACTTTCTTTACAGTAGTCAAGAACTGGAAACAATGCAAATAAACCACTAAAACATAAACAAACTGGTTTATATGTAATAATGTTCTGGAGCTAGCTTATTATCACCCTCTAGAGCCTATTGTTAAATTTTCAGGAATTTTGCCTGCTGGTTATATCATGTTGGTAGTTGTATCTAGCAATGGTAGGAGGAGTTACACCAAACACTGACAAATTACCAGTCAAGATTCCTCAGTTCCCTCACCATCAGAAAGCTGGATTTAACGCACTTTTCATCACATCACTGGTTATATTTGTAATATGGAATTCTTGCTTGAAATAAACTGAAACAAACTACAACAAAGTACAACATAGATAAATCTCAAAGACATTACGCTGAGCAAGAAAGAATACAATACATATAATTTTATTTCATAGGTTGGTATAAAAGTTTTTGTCATTATTTTTAATGAAAAACTGCAATTACTTTTGCACCAACCTAACACTTGCAATTCTTTAGGCAAAAATAATCTACAGTTAAACAAGACATAACAGTGGTAGCCTGGATCTGGGACTTTTGTAGTGGTGGGAGGCTGACTGCTTAAGAATATAGGGTAACATTTTTGAGGTGATGAAATATGTTCTATGTCTTAACTCTGGTAGGAGTTCCAGGGATACATTTGTCAAAATTTGTCAAATCGTTATTTCAAATGGTTGTATTACATTGAATGCAGATTGTACCTTAAAAAATTATTTAAATTTTTACATTTTATATGAATAATACCTGTACAGATATAACTGAATATATTGAGAACTAGCTGAGTCATTTTATTTCTAGCATTGTAATCTCTGTGTGAAGCATTTGTACTTTTATAGGAACGATTCACAAAATTAATCTTATTTCAAGTCTTTTTATTAAAAATTTTGTTGCATTTCTAAATGCTAACTCTGCTTAATAGTTTTCCTCTGGTATTTAAAATTGCCTTTCCTAAGTTACTTCAAGTTAAGTTGTTTCAGGAGATGTGCTTAAGCAATTTTCTGGTTGGAGGTAGTATTAATTCCTAAAATCAATAAAAATATAATTCAAAAACATATACATGACTGTTATAAGTAATATTGCTTTAGAAAAAGTGTAACTAATAATAAATAACTTGTCACCCCCCAAAAAACTAGTTATTTTGTCTTGAATTTTATGCAAATAAAATATTAAAATGCGTTAAAAATATTTTGGAAATATTACTGATGTTCATAAAGACTTTTGAGGCCATAAAAATAGATATTTTAAACAGAAAGACAAGGTACTATAATTTGAATTTCTCTTGAAACTATACAAACTTGATTTCTGTACATATTTTAAATTTAGTATTACATGATTTATTTTACCTTTAACATGTAAGAAGTCCTTGCATTTCTCTTGAAACATAGTTATATTTATCAGTCTACTATCCAAAAGAAATTGCCCTCCTCAAGTATATGTTGAAGGTAATTTAGTGATGGTGTATTACACATTTGTAGTGGTGATGTCTACTAGAACTTCTAATTAAAGACAGGATGAAATGTGTTTATATCCATATATAACAATTTTTCATTCATTTTTATTCTTTGCTTATGAATAATTCTGTTTATCATTCAACCTGGAAATTGAATCTCTTGGGAACTGCACATTGTTTTGGAGAGATGTGTGCTGAACTTTAATTGATAAGGAGAAAAGCATGTTATCTATTTTCTATGTGATCTGATATAAAATTTTCCATTATGCTTTCTCTCTGTATTTTCCAAGTACATGTCCAATCTCAGAAGTAATGAGATTCACTTTAACACGTTCACTTGAACATCAGACTATTTCAGGAATGACTGTAACAGACGCTGTTGGTGTCCTGTGCCAGGTCTTCACATCGCCAACCCTGAGTCCTGCTGCAGTTATAATCTGAGTTCTTCTCACCCTCTGTCTCAGGTCTTTCTCTAGGCAGCAGAGTCAATCTCTCTGAGTCCACATGCAGCTGGGGCCTATAGGGACGCTGGGAGTTTTAAAGAAAAGGAGGAGTGTGGAGACTTCAAACAGCAGGAATCTAGAGCTGGTGGGTAAAAGCCCCAGCCTCCAATCCTTCAGGCGAAAGTTTTGTGTACATACAACAGGGCTCATGGGAGAGTCTTAAGTAGAATTCAGTCCCAGTTGCCTACACTGATGACAAGCTCAAAAATTCCCTCTTCACTGTCTTTATCTTTCCTTGTCTCATTCTCTGCATTCTCTCACTCTAGCTCCCTGAGATCACCTCCCAAATAAAATATCTGTACCAAAGTCCTTAGCTCAGGTTCTGCTTTCGAGTTAACTCAGGCCAGAACAACTTTGTCAGTATAAATATTTTTTAAGTTGGAAGTAACCTTTCTTGACTATATGTGATTCTGTTAAATTTAGAATTTATAGTTCTCAGCTCTAAGATGAGTATTTCAAATCATACAGTGGAAATGAGAACACTGATTTGAATTCTTGCTCAAGTTCTAATTATGTGACCTTAAGAATATCATTTTCTTTTTGTGATCCACAAGTTCACTGTTTGTAGAATGTGATGATAATAACTATCATATAATTGTTTTAAAGTGAAATTAGCTAATTTATGGGAAATCTTTTTAAGTACAAAAGACTGTATAAATGCAAGCCCATTTTAAATACTACTTGCCATGGTATGTATGTTTTTTCTCCTCCAAAAGTCATGTTGAAATATAATCTCCAATGCAATTGTGTTAGGAAGTGGAGTGTAATAGGAAATGTTTAAGTCCTGAAGGGTCTACCTTCATGAATGAATTGATGCCACTATAAAAGTAGCTTGCAGACATGGGTTCTCTCTATTCTGCTCTTCTGCTTGCGAGGGCGAGAGTTTCTTCCCTCTGGAGGCTGTAGCACTCAAGGCCCCATCTTGAAAGCAGAAGGTAGCCTTTTCCAGACAGCAGACACAAGTGGCTTGGTCTTGGACTTCCCAGCCTCAAGAACTCTGAGAAATAAATTTCTGTCCTTCACAAATTACAGCATGTGATAGTCTGTTATAGTAGAATAAAATGAGATAAGATGCTATCCGACACAAAATCTTTTCTAAAACATTGCTCTTTACAATTTAGTAGTTATTGATATTTACCTTTCGATTTTACTGATGTACATATTTATCTTGTAAACTTTTAAAATTTTATTCACAACTGATAGGTATCAATCCTGTGCACAATCCAGTATGCAAATTGCTAAAGTAGCATATTGCAGGTATGTATTAGCTCAATAATCAAAAAGTTTAGAAATGGCTTCAAACTTGGAAGAATATAGAATTCATTAAGTTAATCTCTCTTTCTCTCTCTTTTTTTCCTCTCTCTCCTTCCCTCTCTCTCTTTTCTTCTCCCAGTTATTTTATCTATTATCATTGAATTCATTCTTTCTCCATGCAACGATCAAGTAATTCTGCATTGGAGGACCTCTTGGTAAATCTTAAGAAAGACCATACTGCATACCTAGAATGGTACAGAGACATAGATACTGAAGGAATTATAGATAGTATATATACAGAGAGACTCTCTATAAATTCTTTCTGAAAACTGGTATTTGTAAGGTAAATTGTTGGTATTAATAGCACCATCTTATCTTTAGAAACTAGTTCGTTTATTGTTCAGATACTCTGCTTTGCTTGGAGGGATTCTAGATTCACAGTGAAGACATTGGTATGAGATATTCCAGTTTATCCCATCGCTAGATGTTCTTTCCCAGTCATGAGTAATGAGAAGCATAATATACTCCAAGCATACATTTATTTATTCTGATATCCTAATAATATATAGTGGCAGAAACAATAATTTTTGTTATTTCATCATGTTCTCTTCCTAAGCATGCAGAAAGTTGAGTTTTGTGTGCCCATGAAGTTGATATTTTCTTGCTATTAGGGTGTGTCATAGAGATTGAGTTTTGGTCAATGCTATGTTGATAGCCATAATGTGTGCTATGACTTGTTAGGGAGTTTTTTAAAAAGTCTGCATAAATTTCTATGTCTCACATTTTCTACTATGGTAATCCTGGAGAACAAGTATTAGAGATGGAGAGCAAGTATTATAGGATGGAGGAGGGCTGCTGGACCTGTGTTGGGCACTGTACTTATTTGTTATGACTCTGAATATCTAGGATATTTCTGTTGCAACGGTTAGGGACGCTTACTCTAAAAATACCCATTATGCCATTAACCTAGTCAAAAATAAGAATTCAACTTGAATAATTGAATAAACAGTGTTCTTGCATTATACATCTCTCTTTTTCAATTATTCAGTATTCTGTGTAATGTCTTTTAAAATTTCTTATTTCATCTAGATTTTCTTCCCTCAGTATCTACTTCATAAATTCTTTTATTACCATAATTTTTTTCATCCTCTATATAACTATAAAAGCATGTTATATCACAGTGATAGTTTATTTCTCACTTATTTCACTGGCATCTCATTATTTTGCTTTGTGTTCTTTCTATAAGAATTTTTATGGATTCCATGTAGATTTAATATTGTCTCTCTTACCAGCTTTCCTATAGGAGGCATTTCATTGCATATTATCTTATTTCAAACTCCAACTGTTCCAAGTATATAAATGTTGCTTCTCAACTTCTACTGCAATAATCTCTGGTGCATATATGCTAAAAACTCCTTTTCTCTACTTCATAGTTCCTAATAGATGGTGTAGTTTTAGTAAGTTCTTAACCATCTATTAAATCAAACTGAATTAGATTAAATTCACATGTATATGTGACTATAATAATCACAATAAATGATAGAGTCAAAATATTTGCATAGACGCTAATATTCTTTAAAAATAAGAAAGAAAAAATATAATGTATAGTTCATTCTCACGAAAAGGGCCCTTAAATTGGGAGATTTTTAGCCAGTAGCATTTCCAATGTTGCGAAATGTCATGGCTCCCTGAAGAGCATCAGTGTAGTAATTAAGCTCTTAGTTTCTGGAGTTGGGCACTGTGGATTCAAAGCCTTGCTCCAAACTTATTGATGTGAGTGTTAGGCAAGGTAAGTAAACTCCTGTGACTCAGATTTTTATTTTTTGGTTATTTTCTCTTTCATCCATAAAATAGCAGTAGTTAAGTCACAGGCTTTTATGAGAATTAAGTGTTAATACATGTGTCTAGTAGTAAACAGAGTGTAAGTGTTAACTATAGTTTTAAATCTGTTTTGGTTATATATCTTGCAACTCTACTTATAAGCATAAGTACAAAATTGAATTTGCTGAGGTACACATATTACCTGAGTAAGTACCTGAGAAGTTGCCGTCAGGCTACTGTCTGCAGAAACCTCATGCGGTGATCTCCAAAAAGTTCAGGTTGATTTTTGGTTTAACAAAACCTAAAAGAATTTTCTGAAATTTGGACCTTAGAACACCACTAAGAGAACAGTTTGGGAGTAAGACAGATACTTTGATTAAATCACATGCAATTTTATACATGTAATTAAACATACAAGTAAACAGACCACCAAGTATGATGTTATTGAAAAGCAAAGTTTTCTATCAGGAAATGGTGTCATAGTCCATTCTTGCTGCTATAACTAAATACCCTAGACTGGGTTAGCAACAAGGAACAAAAATTTATTTCTCGTTTTTCTGTGAGCTAGAAAACTGAAGATAAGGCACTGGCAAATTTGGTGTCTGGTAAGTGCTTGCTCTCTGCTTCCAATATGGTGCCTTGTTGTTGTATCCTGTTGTGGAGACAAATGCTATGTATTCACTTAGCAGAAGGCATGAACTACTCCCTCAAGCCATTTTATAAAGGTACCAATCCCATTGGTGGAGCCCTCATGGCCTAATCACTTCTTAAAGTTCCACTGCATAATAATGTTGTATTGGGGATTAAGTTTTAGCATGAATTTTGGAGGGGCACAAACATTCCAACTAACCATTGGTGGTTAGAGTACTTTAAGTTAATTTTAAGAGTAACTACTTTAAGTTACTTCCACTTGGGGGAACTTCAAGAATAACCCCAAGTACGATTAATTCCCCCTAGTGGGAATAACTTAAAGCAGACTTCTCTTGTTGTATTATCTTCTTCTGTGTCATCCTCCTATTCATTGTCTTTCTGAGCTCCTGTGATGATCATGCAGGGTGCAACACTAACCCTCTCACACTGGAGTGTTTTTACTGAAGTATCTAAGTTCCAAATGGCTGTCACCATTACTCTAGCTGCTTCTCCTTGCAGCATGCTGAAATACTGGTAAACTGGGAGGCTGATTTGTAGTAGTTATCAATTTTCATGGTATAAATATTGCTGCCAAGCTCAATTTAAAGCTACCAGTAGTTTAATAATCAGCTTATAAAATACCTGAACATTTAACAATGGGCTTTTGGGAACCAGAAGGAGCTATTCCCACAAGTAAAGGCTAATATTTCTTTCCTGTATACATTCTTGACTTTCAAAATTTCATAAATGTGAACAAGCATAATGTTTCATTAATATCAGCTTCAACTTCTGCACTTCTTGAGGGACCAAGAAGGAATTTATGATTCAAAACAACTTCTGAGCAAAGTGATATGAGAAGTTTATACTTCTGACTTTTTCCTGTCTCTATCCATTAAAAAGCCCATACCATAATTATAGAGCAAGATCAAAGCAACAAAGTGTTCTTGAGGGTTTTGCAACTAAGACTTGGGGCATGGGATATGAGGGGGTGTCTACTCTTTTTTTTTTCCTTTCTCTGTAGGCTAAAATAAGCCCATGGAAAAATAATACACGTAAAGAATTTTAGAATACTTTAATTCAATATGCCTAGAACAGCTTGGCCTTTCCTCTCCAATATGCCTGCAATTCTCCCTTAAGCATTCTGAGTAAAACTTTGAAACAATTAAACGATAATTCAATGCATTCCAGCTGTCTTACTAGACTTGCTCACCACCCTCTTTTAATGACTCCTTTCATTTTTCAATTCCCTTTACCAACTTATATTTTAGAAATCATTGCATTTGAATATTCTTATGTTGGTAGTAATAACAAAAAAGTCCCTATTATTTTCTATTTATTACAATGCAAAATTCTAAAAGCAAGAATTATTCTATTACACTTACCTGATTACCCCATTTACAATGGGGAATTTTGCATTCTTTTCCACCAGGACAGTAAGGGATGCCAATTGCCTTGTTCATTTAGCAAAACATGCACAAGTGATATTTTACATGACAACTAGCAACTGAAGAGGAGAGAAATTAGTGCTAAAATCTGCAAGAAAAAAATTGATACTATTCTTAGATATCTCAGTAGCAGACCAATTCCTCATATTCATGAACTTCAAATAATATTTAGTGATTTTAGTGTTTGCCAACAGCAAACAAGCTGAATATCAGTCTGCTAATGTAAGAGCTGAGGGAATAATGCACAGATAAAATCATGCTGTTTTTTCTATAAATACACACACACACACACACACACACACACACACACAACATCTTTCTCTAAATAACATAAGACACATTGAATACCTTGTTGTACTTTGCTAATCTTTGTGATAATCTGATTAAATTAATTAGGTAGATAGTGCTTTGTCAAGGAGGAAGTAGAGTCTCAAGAGAGGTCGTCATTTTTTCAACTCTCTTTTAATTGCCTATGGGGAGTTAAATGATCTTTCTAGGATTTTTTTGTGAGATTGAGTCTGGCCTGAGCAAAGATATTGGACAGGATTGGAATGAGGAAAATTGGGAAACAATAAACTGATAATGCTACTGTTTTGAAACATAGATTGAAAGGCGAAATTAATACAGTGAAGAGCAAATAGTTTCAAAGACTCAATTTTGGCGAAAATTGTTTATTGAAAATGTCTGTAGGTCAAAAAATAAAGACAAAATGTCATATGGAAAAACAAAACAAATCAACTTAAAACCCTTAGGTATGTTATAGAAAGCACACCAACAAAGGTACTTCAGAAATTATAAATAAATTTTATGCTTATGGTTTCTAACATTGATTAAAGATGATAAACATTCAAAGTGACATGAAGATATTTAAAAAACAACAGCAAATATATTGATTACATGAAGAGTAGCAGAATATGCCACCCCAAAATACGCTTATTTGGCATGTAGACTATTTTGAGCTGAAGGAAATTGAGATGAAAGAGATACAAGAAAAAGTTTCTGGCCTCTCCCTGTTTCACTAAAGACAAGAGATTCATTTTTTAGGTGTTTTCCTCTCCTTTTTCTATCAGGAAGGACAGAAATTAATCATTGGAGACAACTCCAAATCTTGATTAACCAAGAGATGGCACCAGAGGAATCTACATAAGAAACTTTACTAACTAGTCTTTATCTACCATTAGTTGTCCTATATGTATTGCCTTCTTATAATTTGCAGACCCTAGAAACTCAAAGTCCTTTCCTTTGTCTTGTTGCTTACCTGCAAATTTATTGGTCTTTTGTTACGACGCTATATAAGCCCAAGTTTTAACCACCACTTTGAGTTAGCGATCACTGAATGCTCCTGTGTATAGGCATGATGCATTCATTAATAAAATTCTGCTTTTCTTTCATTAACCTGTCTTTTATCAGTCTAATTTGCAAGGCCATAGCCAATAAACTTAAGATGGTTAGAGCAAAAGTAATTTTTTTTCTTCTCTAAACAATAATACAAATACAATTGGCCAATATTATTGATGAACAACCTTCTGTTCTACTTGGCACAGATAAACTCAGATCTTTCTAATCACAACAGCTTAACTCGATCCTGCAGGCTCCAGCTAGCATTATCCTATACATCAGCAATATATATTCATTAGATATGTGAAAGTTCTCTTCCACTCTTAGCAATGTGCAGATCAATTTTCAGGAGTCATTCTGACTGAGCAATTTGATTGCATCTTAAGAGGTTCAAACTCCTCTGGCAAGATATGCTGATTTATTGCTTTCCAAATGGAAATGAAAATTCTAAGTGCTGGATCAGCAAAACCAAAGCACAGAAAGCTAGTGACCTTTAGGACCCTCGAGAGATTCCATGTGAGGGTTGCTTGATCCCAAACTCAAAGAAAGAATTGGCTCCATAGCCCTTAAACAAGCTCTGATGTTCTAAATTGAAAATTGTGTGGCTATGAATGACCTATTCACATTTCAGTCTATGCAAATTGTTCTGCCTGGAGCAAAATCACCCCTGGATTTTTGTGTTATAGAACTGTACAACATGGTAGCCCTGCTGGGCATCCTTTGCTGACAATGCTCTTCCATGCTCTTTATCACTTGTTTAAATTCTACCCCATCCTGAAATTTCTTCTTTAGTCACCATCATGTCTCTTTCTCTCTCTAACATCTCAGAACATATAATTCTAAATGCTATTTCAAATTGCTAAAAGTCTTTTCATATGTTTTCATCTTCACCACTAAATTATTCCTTGTGCAGGGAAACATTGCCTTGTAATCCAGGAATAGTTAGCCTTTAACTCAGTGTTTACTAAAGATTCTAAAAACAATCCTGAAATAAGTAACATTTATTTGCTTGACTGTTCATTAATGAGTTAGAAGCAACCCATGTCCTCAAGAATTTCATGCTATGTTGATGACTTCAAGCAATTCTGTATTTTTTTTTCTAATAGGTAATGCCCTTTCTCTGTTTTTCTTTGAAAAATTTCTGCTTAGTCCCAGAACTCAACTGAAATGTTATCTCTGTTTATTGAGACAGTGCATTATCCTCTTTGATTTAAATACTCTCACATAGCAACCGCTCTTGCATCATACATTTAAAGGACACTTCCTTATTGGCAGCAGTGCATATCAACTTTCATTTTGAAAACTTTTCCTATCAATGTTGGCATTTTGTAACTAGTCGCAAGGTTTTAAAGGGGCAAGACTTGGTCTCAGATTGAAAGTTCTTTGAGACTCAATCACAACTTCATTCTGCAGTATTATGTGTGTATGTAATACGTGTGTATATCCTACAAAAAATACATATATATATACACACACACATATATATACACACACACACACGTATGTTATCCTATATAGAAAAACATATATATATGTACATATATACACATACACATATGTTTATATGTTATCCTACAAAGGAAAACATAGAACTATATAAAAAGCATATATGTTTGTACATATGCAAACACACACACAACTTTAAATTTTATTACATCAGCTGCTGCACCATGGTGGGGAAGGGCAAGTAGCTGTTCACTGGTGTGGGTTACCCACATGATAGAGATTTGAATTTCACCCCAACAAGGGCTAACTTGCCGCAACTCCTCTAATTCAGTTTTTCTATTAACAGGTGATAATAGAAAGTTATTTTTGTGCTCTTATAAGTCTTTCGTGTTTTAAATAAAATAATACATTCTATTTCTTAATAATCACACTTGATTGTATATATTTAATGAATATCTCCCTGCTAAACATTAGAATTTGGAATCCATTGCATTCTTTTGTGAGATAATCTAAATATCTTTTGTGAGTTAATCTTTTGTGAGATAATCTAACTATAACCTCAAATAAGTCATCTCAGATTGATATCTCTATTTTTCTTAAGAAAAAAAATCAGACCTTTTTGTTTTATTTCCAGAACTGCATTCTTACTACTCTTTACTTTCAAGTAAATTTGTTGACTCAAAAAGCAATTTAAAAATACCTTCTGTATAAAATGCCAAGGAACAGAATCAGGTATGGATTCCACAGAGCTTCCCAGCTCCTTCACGGGTCCAAGCACAGCGGAGCCACAAATGAAGAGGGAAAAGTCTGCACTCAGAGAACTCGTAGAATGACTTAGATATTATTAAACGTTTTGAAATTGATCACATAAAATCATAGAGCAAGTTTTCTAAAGCTGGCTTTACCCATATCTCCGTTTCCTTGACTCTTTCCCCTCTCAGAAGCACCTGAAATACCTTCCTATTTGTCTCCTGCATGCAGCCCTCCACGGCAACCTGACTCCCTCTCCCTGTTAACTGTCTCTGCCCACTTGCTGCTCATGCACGCCATGTGCCTCATACTGAACAATTTCTTCTGGGTATAGGCCCTAAATATATATTATATGCCCTTCCCCAGGAGGCCTGACCACTATCCCAGCATCTTCCATTAAGGTGGCTACAGACTAATAAGGTACAAAGGATACTTTCAAATTTAAAAAATTATGAGTGAGGTGTTGAGGAATTGGTAATACTGAGAAAAATGTCACTGACTAGCATAAGAGAAGTATTATTTTGATAATTCCAAGGACTTAGTTTTATAAAAATATCTTTCTATTTTTTACTTTCTTAAGTTTCTACCAACTTTGTGCTTTTTTTCAACATCGCCACCAACTGCCCTTCATAGTATTAAGGACAATATAAAATAGTAATTTTTCCATGCTGAGGCCAATACTGTTATATTAGTGTTTGTCATAGGGACTAAGGAGCTGAAATTGAAACCAGCTCTATTATCCCACAGAGCTAATGTTTATGGATTATTTTGAATAAAAATAGAAATTGACCCTCCCAGTCTCAAAATTTGGGAAAGTTACATTTGCCTTATTTAAGTTTCCTTCTCAGGAAACCAACTGATATTGTTTGAATGTTTTTCCCTCTAAATCGAATGCTGAATCGTAATCCCCAATGTTAGAGGCAGGGCCTGGTGGGAGGTGGCTGGATCCTCCTGGTGGGAGGATGCGTTTCTCCTGAATGATTGAGTGTCACTTCCCTGGTACTGTTTTTGTGACAGTGAATTCTCATGAGATCGGGTTGTTTTAAGTGTGTGGCACCTCTATTCACCGCCCCGCCTCGTGCTCATGCCATGTAACTTGCCTGCTCCTACTTGGCTTTCCACCATGAGTAAACACTCTCTTAGACCTCCCCAGAAGCCAGCAGATGTCAGCACCATGTTTCCTGTACAACCTGCACAGTTGTGAGCCAATGAAACATCTTTTCTTATTAAACTACCCAGTCTCAGGTATTTTTTTATAGCAACACAAGAATGGCCTAATGCACCAATCATCAGGCCTCCAAGATAGCATGGTGAAACTGAAGCTTATCAGATCACCCCATCTGGTCAAGGACATGCCAAACCCCTCTCCTGTCATGATTGCCTTAAATCCCTACCTGCTTTCTGTTGAAGGCTTCAAAGCTTCAAAGCTTCTTCCTCACCCCTCCCTAACTTTTGTTTTCACACACACGGTGCTTCCCTGCTCTTTAAAATCCTCATTTTAGATGATAGAGGAGACGGATTTGAGACTGATCTCCCATCTCTTTTACTACAGATTCCAAATAAAGCCTTCTTCCCTGACATGACTTTCTGTCTCAGTGATTGGCTTTCTGTGTAGTCAGCAATGGGGATGTAGAACAAATCTCTGGTGTTTCAGTAGCAAAATCATTGTGAATGTGATTTAGGGCAATCATTACATGCCAGGAATCAGAGGTAAGCAATATGGGTAGTATCCACTGATGGATTATATAAAAACTTTGCTTTGTGATTATAACAAAAGGCAATCAATTCTATTTAGACAGTGAAATAGAGTTGAGGTTGATTAGGTGTAGACATCAATTGATACGTGCCACAAATCCTTATAAACTGATCCATTAGCGTGACTGTAAGTGACCAAAGTTTCCTTGGTTAACTTGGTATTTAAAGAAAAACACTACAAAAGCAATAGTTTTGATTGAAAAATATGATGATAATGTCAGGTAAAATAATTTTCAATATTTTTTTGTGAATTCATTCACCTGTCCCTTTGTTCATTCATTTATTCATTCCTTCAGCCAATCATATAGCCGACACATCTTCCTGATGATTTTTCTCTTTGCCTGAAGGTATATACACATACATGGCCCAGTCTACTAGGAGTCAGAGACCACAGGAAAGACAAATACTAAATCAGTAAGATAATTATACGTTGTGATGAATACTATAAATAATAAGAACAGGGTTCTGTAAAATAAACTGAGGATACCCAAGTGAGTTTATAAAAGCGATGTTACAGTCATGTACCTATAAAATGACATTTTGGTCAATATGAACCACATATATGACAGTGGTTCCTTAAGTTTAGAATATCTTATTTTTACTGTAATTTTTCTGTTTAAATATTTTAGATACGTAAATACCTTGCATCACAATTGGTCAGTATGGACCACATACATGGTCCATAAGTTTATGTTATCCTATATCCTATTTTTATTGTATTTTTTTCTGTTTAAATATTTTTAGATACATAAATATTTACCTTGTTTCACAATTGCTTACACTATTCAGTACAGTAACATGCTGTTAAGGTTCATAGCCTAGGAGCAATAGGCTATGTCATCTACGTTTGTGTAAGTACACTCTAGGATGTTCATGTAATAATTAAATCACTTCCCAATGCATTTCTCAGAACATATCCCCATTGTTAAGTGACATACATCTGTATATAGTTTATAAAAAGCTATTTCTATGAAGTCTACTTGGATTTTGCTTTCCATACTTCTTGGGTTTGATTAATTTGCCATAGCACTCACAGAACTCAAGGAAACACTTTACTTATATTTATTTACCCATTTATAATAAAGAATATTACAAAGGAATAAAGATGAATAGCTAGATGGAAGAGATGTGCAGGGTAAGCATGGGGGAAGGACAATGAAGCTTTCACTTCTTTTCCAGCAGCACTATCTTGCAAGAATGTCCACATGTTCAGCTATCCAGAATCTCCTGGAATCTAGTCCTTTTGGACTTTTATAGAAGTGCCATATGTAGGCATGACTGATTAAACGAATGGCCATTGGTGATCAACTTAACCTTCAGCCTTTCTCTCCTTCCTGGTGGTTGGAGGATGGGGCTGAAAGCCCTAAACCTCTAATTTTGTCTTTGTCTTTCCTGTGAATGACCTACATCCTGAAATCACCCAAGGACAGCCAGACACCTGTCATCCTATTAGCATACAAATGGCATTTAAAACTCCTGAGATTCTAAGAGTTTTAGGAGCTGTGTCAGGAAACCTGGGGGAAGACCAAATCTATCTATCTATCTATATCTATATATATATTTCACAATATCATAGACAGCTCCTATAGCAAATTGATATACATTTTATGTTTCCAGAAATATTTTATATATTAATCTGTATCCTGATTTATCACACATAAAATAAAAAAGGGCTTAAATTTTTTAGTGTTACTTTCTTAATGATACAAAAATGTCACTTTTCATACATGGGCTAGCAAAGGATTCACAGGAGGTTTCAATGACAATTTTATTTCTAATTATTACAAGTTAATTTAAATCACTCCAAAAAACCCAATGTCTGACTAAGTCTGCTTTTTGGCATAAGAGTCTTTCCTTATAAACACTAGCAGAGAATAGGTGTTATGATTCCATTCTACATAACATAAATTAATAATTGTTCTCCAAAAATTAAATGATTAAGTCGTATCAAATTTGCATTATGATAACTTAAAAGGGAAATGTATTTACTTGAATGTGTGCAACAAAGGAAAAACTACAAAAACCACCTGTTCAGAAACTAACAATTAGGCTGCTTTGAGCAGTCACTCATGTAAGCTTTGAAATTCACTGTTAATAGGAATTTAATGTAAGGTGCTGGACTACTGAAGTCATTCCTTTGGAACCCTAACTTTTGCTTTGCTAAGAATCTTTGGGTGCTGATGGTCTCACGTCAATTTTTCATATCATCTTCCATTTCCCACACTGGTTATAATTAAGGGGAGCCATTTGTTGCCTAATATATTCTTCTGGAACAATTCTCAATCTGCCACATCCTCCTGGTGAGTGAGATGGGGAAGCATGTTGATTTCTAGGCTGTCTGGCATCATACACCATAGCTCCACTTTCTAAATGGTCCCTGAGTTCCCTGAGTGCCCTGAACAAGAAACTGTCTTTAAAAGGTCCAACTGACGGCTTCCTGGGAGTCATCCTTTATTATCCACCCAGAGAATTCGTTTGTGCAATATTCATTTTTAGCTGAGGGTACTCAGCTTTTCTTTCTCCAAGGGACTTAGAATTTATGTGTGTGTTTGTTTGTTTTGCTTTGGATTTTGATTTTTATACACTCTAATCTTCTATGTTAGCAATAATTTGTTAGATCCCCTGTGCAAAGGTAAATATTTTAAATAAGTCTATGGTCTTATATATTTGTTTAGTTGAAATTAATTACAAAACAAATGTAAGTATGGCAAAGGAAATGTGCTTAATCTATTCAGAGAAAAATGAGAAGATTTACACATGTAATAAATGAGATACATAACAACAGGGGTTGTATTTTTATATTCCTCATATCACCACTTACTTAGTGCCTGTCACTTAGTAGAATGTGAGTATATGCTACAAATCAGTTGACTTGAGCAATGTTGCCCTTAATTCTCCCTTTTAAAAACATATGAGTCATTTCTTTCACTGGTAACTGAATTTAATAAAATGGATTGACAACAGTGTTGTCTGTCTTTTTAAAAACACTCGTATGAAATAAAAACACAACTATTAGTGTATTCTGCCCATTGAAACTAAAGTGAGAAAACAAACAAAAAATTGAAATTGAAATTGACCATGGGTTATTTTTAGGCTTCTTTTTTCCTTTCTCCCTCCCTCCCTCCTTCCTTTCTTTTTTCCTTTTTATTCAAAAACTATATTGTTAATTTCTGTACCTGAGAGAGATGCATTTTTATAGTCAAAAGAGTAACTGAGATTTGTGTTGTAAAGAGCAAATGTCAGCAGTTCTGATCAGAGTGAAATAATTTTTCATTAAAAATAAAGTCTCCTTAAAACACTTTAGACTAAAATAAAACAGCTCATGACCGGTCTTTGCTTTCTCACTTTGAATTGTAGGTGACAACACCCTCAAAATCTCTTCTCCCCACATCCTTAATAAAAAGTTTAACCACACTTATTGTCAAGCAGTGACAACACAGCTGAGTAGAGAATTATGTCACACACTGAAGACTTCCCTTTCTGACATATCACCATTTATGGTAATAATTTTTCATTTATTCATTCATTTCTTAAAATGAAAAATTGAAATTGACCAGAATGGTGAATAAGACAAATTTCCTCAATCAGTTTTTGGAGCTATTAGAGGAAACATAAAATAAACAAATAAATATATGATGTCAGTTTGTGTTATATGCTATGGAAAAAAAAACAAAAAAAATGAAGTAGGTTACGGATAACAGAATAAGATTAGTAGAGTCTTAATATGGCCATGATGATAATGAAAGGTCTTTCTAAATAAGTGACTGTAATGGCTTTATGACATGTCAACTTAGCTAGGTTATGATCCCCAGATATTTAATCAAACAGTAATGTAGAAGCTCCTGTGAAGAAATTGTGCAGATGTAACTAAAGCCACTACTCAGCTGACTTTATGTAAGGATTACTATTCTGGATGAGCCTGACAATGAGTCAGAAAGGCTTTAAATCAAAGTTGAGGCTTTTGGGAGAGATGGGAGCATTTCTGTCTGAAGGTAACAACTTCATGCTCATGGAGCTATAGTGCGCATAATCTTCCTTTCCTGGCATGATCTTCCTTTCCTGACTACCTGCCCTGCACGCTTTGGACTTGATAAGGCACCCTCCACAATTACATAAGCCATTTTCTTTAACAAATTTCTCTCTCTCTCCCCCGCTCCCCTCCCTCTCTGGAATTTCTAGTTCTGGGGTTTGGGGAACTAGAAATAGTGAGCTGAACGACCAGGGTGGTGGTGAAAGATAGTAATGCCTCAGAGTAAGATGATGAGCGAGAACTAGTTATGAGTAACAAAAAGCTCCAGAGTAACTGAAAGCGTGACTGAGGAAAACTGGTTGCAAGATTATCTGGGGAGATAAAATCAATGAACTGAGAGGACAAGCTATTGAATATCATTTATGTGGATATTAAAATTATCAAGACTGATGACGGATTTCATCTGGAAAGATTGAAAGGAAGTCTGATGTCAAATCTTCAAAGAATGCTATAGGGTTTCCATATAACTGTAGCGAGAAGTGTTGGGTGCCTTATATAATTCTGGACAAAATACCAGAGTGGATACTTTTCCTTTCTTTCTCTCTTTCTTTCTTTCTTTCTTTCTTTCTTTCTTTCTTTCTTTCTTTCTTTCTTTCTTTCTTTCTTTCTCTTTCTTTCTTTCTTTCTTTCTTTCTTTCTTTCTTTCTTTCTTTCTTTCTTTTTCTTTCTTCTTTCTTCCTTCCTTCCTTCCTTCCTTCCTTCCTTCCTTCTTTCTTTCTTTCTTTCTTTCTTTCTCTTTCTTTCTTTTCTTTCTTTCTTTTTTATTATACTTAAGTTCTGGGATACATGTGCAGAACATGCAAGTTTGTTACATAGATATATATGTGCCATGGTGCTTTGCTGCACCTGTCAACCTGTCATCTACATTACATATTTCTCCTAATATTATCCCTCTCCTACCTCTCCCCTCCACTATAGGCCCCTGTCTGTAAGGTTCCCCTCCCTATGCCCATATGTTCCCATTGTTCAACTCCCGCTTATGAGTGAGAACATGCAGTGTTTTGTTTTCTGTTCCTATGTTAGTTTGCTGAGAATGATGGTTTCCAGCTTCATCCATGTCCCTGCAAAGGACATGAACTCATTGGTTTTTATGGCTGCCTAGTACTCCATGAGGTATATGTGCCAAATTTCCTTATCCAGTCTATTGTTGATGGGCATTTGGGTCAGTTCCAAGTCTTTGCTATTGTGAACAGTGTTGCAATAAACATACGTGTGCATGTGTCTTTATAGTAGAATGATTTATAATCCTTTGGGTAATTGGTTGGCTGCTTGTTTGTTATTTTCATCTCTTATTCCTTCCTGTCTCCATTGTTAAGCACAATTATTGGCATAAAAGAGATTTTTAATACCCATTTTTAGACTGCATTCTAGCCTGGGCAATAGAACAAGAATCCTGTTCTCTTTCCCTCTTTCTCTTCCTCTTTCTTTCTCTCTTACATTGTTTTTTTTCTTTCTTTCACTCTCACTTTCTTTCCTCTCTTTTTCTTTCTTTCAAAAATTAAAAAAAAAAAAAAAAAATGACTGACAGCTCCCAAATTGGGCTAACCCAGAGATGCCTATTGATTTGTAGAAACTTCTAAAATGATTTTGATATTTTTATTGTCACTCTTAAAAGACTCTTTACAAAAGGCAAATAAAAAGCATCAGTGACTAATTGATTTAAAAAATTTGACTCTGTTAACCTGTTGGTTTACTTACTGTCCTGTCCAAAAGACAAAAAGCAAGTTGGATAAAAGTTTACACATGACGGGCCCTCAGGTGAATACATAGGCTTGCCTCTTTCTGAGAGCTATTCATGCCGAGTCCAGGCATAGAGAATGTTTTCTTTGCCTTATTTTAATGGATTCCGCCCTAAACTGAGTAGTTTTAGCTAAGAAACAGAAGCTAAGTTAAAAAGACCACCTATGGAACTAAAATCAGTATCTAAAATATACCTTTCTGGTATTTGGTTGGGTATTTTGAAATGCTTTTGTAACATAAATTTACCTTTACAATGGAAATTTCCATTTGTAAGGATGTCTGCTTCTGGGCACTGGGAAGAGAGGGAGGACTGAGTCACTGGAACCTCTTACAATAAAAAAAACATTGGTTTAAATTTATGTTAACAAGACAAACTTTGTTTAGGGTGCTTTTTCCGGTCATCTCATCATAACCAGGCCTTTACCTAAACCCTCTCCTTCCTTGGTTTTGGCAAATGATCGTGTTTAGGCCGGAACTAGTAAATGTTTTTTAGGAAAGATGAATGGACCCTTAGAAGAATGGGTAATGGTTTGTGTCAAGGTTTGTCTGAATGTGAAGTCTCCTTTCCTGCGATAAAAGTTAATCTTCCTTGGTTTCTGGAACACCTAAGGAAAATATTAAGGACAACTGAGTTTCTTTGGAAAATAGAGAAGGGAAATTCAAAAAGCTTTGCTTTGTTTATCTATTGGTAGCAATAATATACTAAAGTGACATATTTTAGGGTAATATTTTGTAAACTTCTTCAGTAGTCAGCTTTTAAAAATTAAGCAATCCAAGTGTAATTGTTAAGAACTAGTAATGCAAAGGTAAATGACATTAAAATTACAATTGAACTTGGAGTTTCAAAACTCTTTTTCAGCAATTTAATATCTTAATGTTAATTTAATAGATACTCATTAAATATCTGAATCATTTCTAAGCAAGTTAAAATACTGAAACTTTATTAAGCCTAAGTTGTTTATATAGTCCAACATCTTGCTTTTATATAGTAGAGAAGCAAAATATCTTTGCATATGTTAAGAAACAAAAAATTGACAAAACATACCTTTCTAAAAATTATAACATGGTTTTCACCTATAAACACTGATATAAAACAGTTTAAAATTGCTCACTTCCTAGGGTTTTCACTGGAATTTAAGGTTACTATTAAATTGTTATTAATGTATGTGATTAAAACTACTGAGATAAATGATTTCATTTGCAAAGGGCACAAGAAAAACAAGATATAATTTTGGGAAGAAAGGTTATAAAGAAGATATAAAAATGTCATTTTTGTTAAAAGAAATTTGTCTAATTTAGAGGTGATTTAAAGGTTATTTTTAAAAGAAGGAATAGAGATAAAACTAAATGGATATTGAAAGTTAAAGTGTAAAAGAAAATCTTGTTTGGTTAAACTGACTCAGGTTAAATGAATGTATTATAAGCATTTTTAAAATTGAGCCTTAATATCAAAAGTATACTAGTATAAAACTAAAACTCAATTTTCTCTTTAAATATTTTTATGTAGTATTATTAATAAGAGAGTAAAAGATTTTCATTAACCTTTTGAGTGAACTACAAAAACCAAAAAAGGGGTAGGGGAGAGAAAGAGAAACAGATTTTGTGTGTTTTGTGCTATCTTTATTAAGTCTTGATTATTTGGAAAATTGAGTCTCCTCTCTATAAAACAGTGAAGGTTTTTTCTTTCTAAATTCTTTTGGTTATCATTTTGGCTAAATGAATAATTATTACCATGGCCTGTGATCTTATTTTGATCAATTATTTTAAACCTTTGACATATTTGATCAACTTCCAAAAATCAAAATTCAAAACCAAAATGAAGTCTTTTTTTACCTCAAACTAACTTTGGATGTCCCAGAGGGCCCCTGAAGCATTTAAGAGAGAGATAATAAACAAAGATAATAAATGAAGCCTTATCTGATATGTTAAATTACAGAAGAAGCACTGTCAGGTAATAAGAAATAATGTTTAACCTTTTTTTGAATTACACTTACATGGTGGAACATTCCAAATTAATGTGCTATTAATACATGTTCCAAACTTGTATGCAATTCCTAAAATTCTGACACATTTTGATATATGTTATCAGTCATAATTATCACTATTATGTTAAATTATTACGAGCCACAGGAATAACCAAATTTCCTTGTCAATTGCATCTTTAACCATGACTGTTTTAAGTCTTGTTGTCCACAGTAAATTGCCTAATTTGGATGCTTTTTCTGAAAGCCCTTTACAAGCTATTATATTTCTAAAGAGTTGTGCTTTCAAGGAAGTTCATGGAAGGTACTCTGAAAGTACAAATGTCTGATAACTTTAAGATTATACCATTGGACTGGATTTTTAAAAAAACACACAGAACTCTACTCAAACAGGAGAAGAATTAAAAGAAAATACTTTGACAGATTTTTATGCTAAGTCAGCCAGTACTGAAATTGTCAAAACATGCAATTTGAATGAACTCCTTGATCCAAGTCAAATGACCTATAATAGTTAATTTAATAAACAGTGCTGAGCACTGGAATTGGAGAGACAAAACTGGTATTTCAGAGGATATAAATCTGTTAGAAACAAAATTTCAGTGCTGCAAAAGAAATATCACTCAAACGTAAATTTTCTCAGCAAGGCAAATTTACTTCTACAGAAGGGTGCATCTCATAGATGGAGCAATGGCAAGAGCACCATGAACAAAGGAAAGCGGGGGCTTTTAATTCCTAACACAGTTGGCCTTAGCTGCTATGTTTTTCCCTTAGTGGTTGGGGTCATACATCACAGTCTAAGCTAAACGCAATTAGCTAATTTGAAGAGCGCAGGGAAGAACAGTTTCAGTGGGGAAAGCTGTTACAGAAGGGAGGGGGTGATTTCTTGGTAGGCATGCCTGAGCACAGCAGGCAGGGAGGGGCTGATAGATTGGCAGGCAAAATAACTTTAGAAAAGAACAGGGAAATAAGACTTCAAGACAGACAGTACAAGGAAGTAAAGACCTCTTGGAGATGAACACCTTCTTTGTAACAAAGTGAAACTCTTTGAAGAGGAGCTGTCTAAACTAATTTTTTTTAACAAAATCCAATATTAAAGTCTACTCATAGACAGCCTGAATGGCTGCCTAGTCCTTCCTGCTTCCTTAACATCTCCATTATTTAAAACTCGACACTCCATGACTCCACATGGAAGAGATAAAATAATTGAAATCATGAAAAACAAATGTGTGGAGACTTTTCTAAAATTGCTAAAAGGATTTATAATCAATGTTTTGTTTATCAAAACCATAATAATGGAAAGATAATCAAAACTTCAGGTACATTTCTGCTACCTGATGGGCCATATGAACATTTCTAGAGGGATTTTCATTCAATTGCTATTTTCAGTCTGTTTTCTGGTGGTATACAAACTTTTCCATGCAAGAAGACCAATGCTATAACCATAGCTAAAGGTTATTAGAAAATGTGTTTTCCCCAGGAATATTCCTGGGGAATTCCCGAGTGATTCTTGTTTCACTGGACAAGCAGTAAAACAGTTAATTACTAAGTTATTATAGATACAATACCATTAAGCAAAACAAACTGAGTCTACTGGATTGCCTTGATCAAAGGCATTGCAAATTGATGATAGTCACATCTACTTCCAATTGAAAACATAAGTTGACCCCCTATGAAATAGTCCCTGGATGGCCTATGCTCCTAATAATAGAACCTAATGTAACTCCTGCTCTCCTAAACTCTAATATGACTACATACTGCAAGGCTTTACTGTAGCATGCCAAAGGATATTTTTGCCAGTTAAAGGAAGCTTTTAATGAACCACCAGCTGAGGACAATCTAGAACACAGAGATTAGATCTTCTGGAAGTGTCATCAGAGAAAGAAAGACTGCCCTTGCCACCAACACTGCAGCAAAACTGTGGGACCTCAAACTTTGGGTCCACATTTTGTAGCTCAAAAGCACCTCTCTATACTCTTGGAAATGGTACACCCATGTGGATCTTAAGGTAAAACTAACAAGAAAAGTTTCTATTCAGAAGCAGACAGTATCCTAGACATGGACAGCTTTCCAAGGATTATGGGTAAATACTTTTCTGTCATCATGAAACTCTTATCTTTTTCTTATTTATGTATACCTCTTTTGCTCAGCAGGATAATGCTGTAATTAGATTTCCACAATCAGTACCTTCTGTGGGTAACTTTATGGAGAATTTCATCTGTCATGCCAAACACGAACTTTACACAACCTAATGGATCCCTTAGTTGACACAGTGGGTAATTTTAGAAACATCCCTAACTTAACTGTTGTTCAAATCATACTACTGGTCAGATTTCTAGACCCACCTTTTCTCACTCCTTGTTTTAATTTAATTCAGTATGGGATACAAGGACCAGGACCAATACAAGACAGTTTTGCACCAAAAGCCTAGGAGTTTCTTGCAAACTGATTTATGTGCTAGGGTACTACAGTGTTCTTTCAACCTGTAATAATTCTACCTCAGACCCTTGGCTAGAAACTGCTAATTTCAGCATTCCAAGTAATGTATCCATAAACAATAGAATCAGAAAAGGGGTCTTTGTATACACACATGGGGTTTACTTTTATTTGTGGAGAATTTTGCAGAGAACCTTATACATGGACAAACTTATACCCTGATTAATGGAAGATGAAAGGCCAATGTGAGCTAGACAACTTAATAGTACTTTTGTTCCTTCATAGTCAGAAACAGAGCATTGATCCACTCCATCTAACCTACATTGTAAGTTAAAAAGAACATTGCTGGGCCAGGCACAGTGGCTTATACCTGTAATCCAAGCACTTTGGGAGGCTGAGGTGGGCAGATCATTTGAGGTCAGAAGTTCGAGACCAGCCTGGCCAACATGGTGAAATCCTGTCTCTACTAAAAACATAAAACTGCACACCTGTAATCTCAGCTACTTGGGAGTCTGAGGCAGGAGAATCACTTGAACTTGGGAGGCGGAGGTTGCAGTGAACCAAGATTGCACCACTGCACTGTGCAGATGTCAACACTTCTTATTGCACATGGATGAATACAATGGGTGTTATAGAGACTCAGTTGCAAGAGATTAACAAACAAGTAGCTTAGTTAAAATGAGTATACTTCATCTGGCTAATTCTTTAATGTAGTGATATTAGTTGGGTTGGTTCATGGGAATCCTGGCTAAGAAGCACAATTCAAACTCTTGGTATTGTCTTCCTGATAGTTACAATAGTCTCCCTGATTTACAGTATTCACTCAAAAGTTTTAATTTTAATTTTTTTTTTTTTAGTTTTGTTCTTATTGCCCAGGCTGGAGTGCAATGACACAATCTCAGCTCACTGCAACCTCTGTCTTCCGGGTTCAAGTGATCCTCCTTCCTCAGGCTCCTGAGTAACTGGGGTGCCTGCTACCACGCTCAGCTAATTTTTTATAATTTTAGTGAGATGGAGTTTCACCATGTTGGCCAGGCTAGTCTCAAACTTCTGACCTTAAGTGATCCACCCACCTTGGCCTCCCAAAGTGCTGGGATTACATGTGTGAGCCAGCCTCAAAAGTTTTAAATAGTTGCATGCAGCCATCTTTAGAACATTAAATGAGCTCTCTTTGACTGGAATAGCAAAATCTCAAAGAAAAGCATTATCATGAGGACAGCATAACCTGTGAATGGTGTATTCAGACCAGAAACTAAAAATGGTGGTAATTGAGAAGAGTAGCACTCACATCCTAAGGTTTGGTCACGTTCTGATTTAGGCAAGAACCTAATCAAAAGAGAGGAACTGCTAAGCAGAATTATGGGAGGCCAATGTTTGTGACTGAGCCTTTTCCCTAGTCCCCAATAGACCAGAACAAACTAAAATAGAATCACTCAGGCTAAGTGCCATATAATCAAAACAAAACTTTAAGCAGAGAGATACAGAAACCAGCTTATTTTTTTTTTTTTCCTTCTGACACCAAGAGATTCTGGTACAATGAGGCGATCCCTTTGTTCTAACCCTTACAAAAAACCTAACCTGATATAACTTGATGTTAATCAGGCATTGTTTTCTATTGTTCTGTTTCTTTATTCACACCTTACAAAACCCATTGCTATTTTCTAGTGGGATTTGAGACCAAATAAGTCTATTTACAGTGGTGACAGAGTTATATCAATACCTAAAGTTTTGTTCAATATCTCAAAATTGAGAGGCTGAGAAAAAGGGAAAATCATTAAACTTTGGGTCAGTTTGCCCTAAAGCTGACTTGTTACATATTTTAAGTTTGGCTGAAAAGTTCCTCTGTACGTAATGAACTATAACTTAACTTGACGTGTAAACCACCTGTAACTTACCATGTAACAAGTAGCAGAGTCTCAGCCAATTACTGCAGCTAAAGTTCCATTAACTACAGTTAGTCAACTGTTTAAACTAGATTCAAATAAGGCAAAGACCCAGCTGTAATCAATTCAGCTGTTTCTGTACCTCCCTTCTATTTTCTGTATGCTGTTTCCCTTTTTTGTCCATAAATTGTATCTGACCATGAGGCAGCCCTGGAGTTGCTGCAGACAGCTTCTATTATAGTTCTGGGGGCTGCCTGATTTGCAAATCATTCTCTGCTCAATTAAACTCTGTTAAATTTAATTTGTTTAAAGTATATTTTTTAACACTATCTTCTCATCTAAGGATGCCTACCTTGTTTCTCAATCCTAACTCGGCTAAACAAGAAATAATAACATGCTCTTAAAGTCCAAATAGACATCTAGAGAGTTTTATTAATTAATACTGATTCATTTGGTAGAAATGTAGTAGTCCCCTCAACTGCAATTTTGTTTTCTGCAGGTTTAGTTACTCTGAGTCAACTGTGGTTTGAGAATATTATAGTACTTTGAGAGAGAATATGTGAGCAAGAGAGAGTGAATACACATATTTTCAGAACTTTTCTTATAGTATGTTGTTGTAACTGTTCTATTTTATCAGTTATTAATTGCTTACTGTGCCTAATTTATTAATTAAACTTTATCATACTTATGCATGTATAGGAAAAAACACATTCATTATAGGTCAGATTCTGTATGATTTGGGGTTCCAGGAATCTACTGGGAGTCTTGGAATGTATCCCGCTTGGATAAGGAGGGACTGCCATACTACAGTGTGGGTTGAATTTTTTGCAATAGTTTTCAATTTTGTGTCTATTTTCCTGTCATCCTAACACTGTCAGTCTCTTCTAAGTACTTCAGTTTCTTCATTTACAGCTGCATATGCCCCGTTTGACTGGTGGTACCTTTCTCCATTTGTATGGCGCTTCTCTCTACTCAATTCTAAACCTAATCCTATTTGCCTTTTGAAGTTCTTATTTTCAAGAGTCATCTATATTCTTTGGACCTTCCTTATGTATTCTTAATATCTACATGGGCCTTTCTTATTTTAAGTGCAAAGAGTACACAAAACAGCATTAAGTGACGTGTGCTGAGGGAGGGAGTGCAGGAGGGAGAATGGAGTACAGAGGACAAAAAGAATGAACTTAATTAGAAACAGAAAACCTTGAATTTGTGATTTTTTCCCTTTAATCTGAAACTTTATGAACTTGAGACAATTACTTTGTGCCTATTTTCTCATGTATAAAATAGAGCTGAAAATGCCCGCCCTGGTCCTTCATGAAATAGTTTTTAAGAAAAATGTATGGATATACGGTGAAATGGTACAAGAAGTAAAATCACTATGAAGAGTTTTAAAGTATTTTTTTATGCCCATATTACACTTTTTTGGATATACAGTTTTACTTTGAAGTTCATACAGGTGATTTTTCAGTCAATATCTTAGAATGTAGCATATATTTTTCAGTGGATATAATTTTGAAATTTTGGTTCTGATAAAAGCCTGTTTAAACTGTATTAGAAATAGTACACATATATATACACAGCATATATGCATGCATACATATATACGTATATAACATATTTATGTACATAACATGATCTGTGTAGCAAAATGATAGAAAATATTGTTGTTCTAGTAGGTACTAGAGATGAAAGATAAAACAATAACCTTTATTCAAAATGATATTTCTTAAAAAAAACTGATTACTGGTACTTGAAGAAAATTCGATGTAATTAGAGGAGTGCAAGATGTAGATACCTTTTACAGAGATTCTGAAGGAGATTTATCAACACTTTAAATCACTTTAGAAATGTAAAGCCCAGATTCTTAATTAGACACTGTGATTTCAGAACTTTCTTAATACAGGCAACTAATTATTAACAATAGTCTTTCTTGTTGTCTTCAAGAAAAATAGCAAAGATGAGAGAGGGAGGGTGTTTTCTAACACAATGATGAGAAGTGGAAGCAGGAAAAAAGGTTTAAAAATAATATATTTTGTACAGTTTCCTGCTTAAAAAAAATGTTGTCTACCTCAAAGTTATGAAGGTATTTTGCCATATATGCTTTAGAAGCTTGGTTATTAATATACTTTTTCTCATTTAGATAAGCAATCATCTGGAATAGATCTGTGTGCATAGTATAAAGTCTATGGCTATGGTTTATATTTTTTCATATTAGAACTTGTGTTAGTTTTATACTGTTGATTTAAAATATTAGAACAAAGTTGATGGCTGAAAACAACAAAAATTTACTATCCTACAATATTCTAGGTTAGAAGTCTAACAGAAGTCTTGTCCAGCTAAAATTAAATTTTTGGCAAGGCTATATTTCTTGCTGGAGGCTTTAGGGGAGAATGCATTTTCCTGCCTTTTCCACCTCATGAGGCCATGTTCACTCCTTGGCTCATAGCTCCTTCATCTTAAAGCCAGCATCTGTGGGTCCAGTTCTGTGTAGCACTGTTTTTTCGGTTAATGGCATCTCTCTCTAACTCTAACCTTTTCTCTCTAGGTAGATTTAAAGTTTCTGATTGGCAATTGGTTGAAAGAGTTATTATCTAAAGGACTGGAATCAAATAGAAAAGAATGTCTGGGTTACAATAAGGGATTGTGGAGACCAAGGTTTTATCATGCAGGTGAAGCTTTCAGGTAGCAGGCTTCAGAAAGAATAGATTGTAAATATTTCTTATCATACATGAGGAGTCTATCAGTCTTAAAGTCACTGTATTGATGTTTGTGAGGCATGTCTGATTCCCACTTCCCATCATGGCCTGAACTAGTTTTGCAGGATAATTTGGGGAGGGGAGAGTCCATCAGTCAGTTGGGGGGTTTAAAATTTTATTTTTGGCTTACATCTTTTATGGATATTTCAAATAAATGGAATCACACAATGTGTGGCTTTTGTGTCTGGCTTCTGTCACTTAGAAATGATGTTTTCAAAGCTTACCCATGTTGTAGCATTTAACAGTACTTCAGTCCTTATTAGGCCTGGATAACATTCCACTGTTTAGATATATTAAATTTGCTTATTGTTTTAGCAGCTTATGGAAATTTGAGTTGTTTCTCCTTTTTGTCTTTTATGAGTAACGAATCTGTGGACATTCATATACAAGTTTTTGTGTGAACATGTTTTTAATTGTCTTGGGTATATACCTAGGAGTGGAATTGCTGGTTTATATGATAATTCTTCATTCAACTTTTTTAGGAACTGCCAAAGAGTTTACAACAGGGGCTGTACCATTTTACATCCCCATCAACTATGTGTTAGAGCTCTAGTTTCTCTTTACCCTCACTAATATTTGGTATCATCTGTCTTGTTGGTTATAGCCATTGTCTCAGTCTGTTTCCTGTTAATATACCAGAATGAAACAGACCTGGTAATTTATAAAGCAAAGAAGTTTATTTGGCTTATGGTTCTGGAGGAGGCTGGAAATTCAAAGAGCATGGTGCTGATACCTGGTGATGATCATGTCATGGTGAAAGCTGGCACACAAGACAGAAAAAAAAGAGCCTGCTATTACTAATCCACTCCTGCAAGAACAGCACTAATCCATGTATGAGGGTGGAGTTCACATGGCATAACAACCTCCTAAAGGCTACACCTCTTAACACTAATTTAATAGCAATTAAATTTCATCATGAATTTCAGCAAAGACATTCACATCGTAATAGTCATCCCAGTGGGTGTGAAGTGATATCTCATGTGATTTTGATTTGCATTTCCCTAATGACTAATTATGTTGAGCTTATTTTTATGTGTGGATTGACCATTTGTTTACATTCTCTGAAGAAATGTCTATTCAAACCTACCCATTTTTTTTAAAGTGGGCAGTTTGCACTTTTACTATTGATTTGGAAGAGTTCTTTATGTATTCTAAATACAAGTCCCCAGTCAGATATATGATTGCCAAATATTTCCTCCCAATCTGTGGATTTTTAAAAATTTATTTTTATCTGAGAAGTAATGTTCATTTATGTGACACAGTGTGATGTTTTGATCTATGTACACATTATAGAAAAAATTGACCAAGCTAATTAATATATTCATGATCTCACTAACTTATTTTTTTGTGTATAGTGAGAGTATTAAAAATCTATTCTTTTAAAAATGCTGAAATGTGCTTTATTATTAACTGTGGTCATCGTACAGTGCAATAGATCACTAAAACTTATTCTAACAAACTTTCTGCCCTTTGATCAGCATCTCCCCTTTTCCTGTAACTCTCCCTATATCCTAGCCTCTGGTAACCACCATTTTACTCTCTGTTACTATGAGATTAATTTTTTTTAGATTCCACATATAAGTGAGATCATACACTATGTGTCTGGATTATTTCACTTAGCATAATATTCTCCAGTTTTATCTATGTTGTCATGAATTATACAGTTTTCTCCTTTTTAAAGGCTCTATACTATAGCATTGTGTGTATATACCACATTTTCTTTATCCATTCATCTTTTGATAGACTCTTAGTTTACTCTGATATCATGATTATTGCAACAAATGCTGGAATGAACATGTGAACGGAACTATCTCTTTGACGTACCTATTTCACTTCTTTTGGCTATATACCCAGAAGTTAGATTGCTGGATTATATAGTAATTCTACTTATAGTTGTTTGAGGAATCTCCATACTGTTTTCCAAAGTGGCTGTATCTATGTGGATTCCCACAAAGACTGTACTAGGCTTCCCTTTTGCTCACTTAATCAATCACAAATATTTATTATTCCTTGTATTTTTAATAATAGTCATTCTAACAAACAGGTGTAAAGAGATAACTGCCTTGTAGTTTTCATTTGTGTTCCCCTGATTAGTAATGCTGAACATGTTTATATGTCTGTTGGACACTCATATCTCTTGTTTTAAGAAATTTCTGTTCACATCCTTTGCCCACTTTCAATTTTTTTTCTTGCTATTCAGTTGTTTGAGTTGCTTATATATTTTGGATATTGGTCCATTATCGAAACTATGATTTGAAAATATTTTCTCCCAATCCACTGGTTGTATCTTCATTCTGCCAATTATTTTCTTTGTTGTGCAAAAGTTTTTTTTTTTTTTACTTTGATAGCGCTCCATTTGTTTTTGTTTATATTGTCTGTGCTCTTAAAGTCCTATTGAAGAAATCATCACATAGACAGATGTCATAAAACATTTCCTCTATATTTTGTTCTAGAAGCTTTAGAGTTTCAGGTATTTCATTTAAGTCTTTTGTTTATTTTAGTTGAGATTTTGTATATAGTGTGATATAAGAGTCCAAACTTAATCCTTCTGCTGTGGATATTCAGTTTTCCTAATACCACTTACTAAAGAGAGTCTTTTTTCCATTGTTTTCTTCACAGCTTTCTCAAAAATCAATAAACCATATATTCTTGGGTCTATTTCTGGGTTTTCTATCTTGTTCCATTGGTTGATGTGTCTGTTTTTATGCTAGTACCATGATGTTTTCATTACAATAACTTTATAATATATTTTGAAATCAGAAATTGTAACGTGTTTAGCTGTGTTCTGTTCTCTCAGGATTGCTTTGGCTCTTTGAAGTTCTTTTCTATTTTCATACGAATTGTAGGATTTGTTTTTTATTTCTGTGAAAACTGACACTGGAATTTTGATAGAAATTGCATTGAACCTGTAGATCACTTTGGGTGAGATGAACATTTTAACAATAATAATTTTTTCAATGTATGAATATTGAATATATTTCCATTTACTTGTGTCTTCAATTTCTTTCTTTCATCAGTGTTTTATATTTTTCAGTGTATAGGTTATTCACAAATTAAATCGGTAGGTGGTAACCTCCCTTGCCTCTGCTCCAATCCTAGGTGAGTAAATGTCTTGCCTCACTCCTCTTGCTCTCCTTGGGTCACTGATACTTCCTTGATGAATCTCAATATGGCTTCTCAGAGAATCCTCTTGAAGAGCTAGTGTTTACTCATCAGTCTGTCTCCTCTTCATGATAGTGGCATACACTAGGTGCTTCCAGTCAGCCATCTTGGCACCTCTCCCTCAATGGTGTCTTTCGATGCAGAGAAGTTTAACATTTTGATAATGTTCAATGTATCCATTTTATTCCTTTGGTTGCTTAAGCTTTTGCTGTTACACTTAAGAAACTGCTGCCTAAATTACAGTAACATATTTATAGCTATGTTTCCTTCTAAGAGTTTTATAGTTCTAGCTGTTTTATTTAGGCCTTTAAATTTGAGCTAAGTTTTATACATAGTGTGAGATAAAAGTCCAGATTCTTTTGCATCTGGATATTCAGTTGTCTCATTGTCATGTGTTGAAAAGATAATTCTTTCCCCTATTGAATGGTTTTGGCACTATTATAAAAATTTAGTTGACCATGAATTTGTGGTCAACTGTATTTAGTTGACTATGGATGTATGGTCAACTAAATGTATGGTTATTTCTGAATTCTGAATTTTATTTCATTGGTCAATATGCCTATTCTTGAGGCAGTACTATACTGTTTTGATTACTACAACTTTGTAGTAAGTCTTGAAATATGGAATTGCAAGTTAACTTTTTCAATATTGTTTTGGTTATTCAGGGCCCCCTGCATTTTCATGTAAATTTTATTATGGTCTTATTTACTTCTGAAAAAAAACAAAATTGTAGGTTTAATAAAAAATTCACTGAATCTGCAGATCCATTTGCAGAGTACTGCTACCTCAACAACGTTAAATCTTCTATTCCATGTACATGAAATATCCATTTGTTTAAATCTGCCTCAATTTATTTCAATTATTTGTAGGTTTCAGTATAAAAGTATTGCATTTTATCTTTAAAATGTAGTTTTCAATTTTTCAATTTTCTTTTTAGATTATTCATTTCTAGTATATAGAAATACAACTAGTTTTAGGGAGATTGATGTTAGAAAGATAATAGAACAGGAAGTGCCCTGTTTGTATTCCCCCCCACAACAATAATTTGTCAGTGACATAGGAACAAAAGTGGTTTGTTATAGCTTTGAGATCCAGGTAGGAGCTTATAATGTGTTAGTAGAGCCAAAGACATAGGAGCATCACTTTTGAGAAGGCAGGCTTGAACCCACATATCAGGATTGCCCACATTAGTCTCAGATACAGACCTGGAAACATCCTGTACCCACATGGACTTCATTCTTGTCACCTGGTCTATCCACAAAGGAAGCTTGTTGGAGGCACATCTGCTTGTGCCTTGGGTAACAGGCTTATCAACTTCATTACCAATTGTGGTTTCTGAAGTGGCCTGTAAACCAAATCCACCCCCCAGCTGTGGTCTGGAAGAATACTGCCTGCCCAGAATCCAGAAGGAGATACAACCATCCATGCCATGGAGGCTGGCTTGCCAACCTCATTTTGACTGCAGATTTGAAATTTGCCCTATGACTTGGTTCTAGCTCTTTTCAGTTGCAGTCTAGGAGCAGTCTTGCCTTTGTGAGGGCTCAGTGGGGAGTGCATGGAGGAGTATGCTCACCACTGAGCCCTAAGGAAAGACTGAGCCAAAGGCAGGAATGCCAATGGAGGTTCCACTGTAGATCCTGAAGTGGCCCTGTGACCCAGTACTGGCTGCACTCCACTGCAGTCTGGGGCCAGTCGTGCTGCCCAGGAACCTAGAAGGAGGCATATCCATCTCTAAAGGCAGGCCTGTGCATATCAGTACCAGCTGTCAACCCTGAAGCAGCCCTGTGATTCCATTGTAGCCCATCAGCCACACTGCAGGACTGCTTCTGATTGTCCATGGATGTACCCAGTGATCCAGTATGAGCTGCCCCCATCTGCATAACTGGTATCAGGCCCACCATCTGTGGACCCAAAAGTTGACCCTTTCCCCAGCACTAGCCCTATGGGCTGGCTCTTTCTATTTTGAGGTATGTTCCTTCAATACCTATGAAAACAAGTGTCCTGGAGACAGTTCCATCTACACAGAGATCATGCAGGATCTACAATTGCCTGATAACAGGCCTATGAACCACAGACTTTATTGCAGTCCCAGCAGCAACCACATAACTTAACTACAAAGCCATTTGACTACATTCCCAAAAGGCAATATCATAAGTAAGGGAACATGATAAAATAAGGTTATTATCTTATAACCAGACTATAAGGAATAGAAGAGATGTTTGCTCCTTTGAATGCATAAACACTGATGCAAGCCTACATGAAACACAAAGAATCAAGCAAATTGAACATACCTCCAGTAGCCAACACGAAAAATTGAAGATCTGCAAACTGCCTGACAAACAATTTAAAGTATTCATTTTAAAGATGCTCAATGAGATGTAAGAAAACACAAATAGAAAACTAAACAAAATCAGAAAAATGATTTAGGGAAAATGAGAAATGTAGCAAAGAAATAAGCACCATAAAGAAGAATCAAAAAGAAATCCCAGAGCTGAAGAATACACTGATGGAACTGGAAAAAATAATTAATAGAAAGCTTGAACATCATACTTGATCATGAAGAAGAAAGAATCAGTGAATAGAAGGACAAGTCATTTGAAATTTGACAGAAGAATAAAAAGAAAAAAATAAAAGGGTCAAGAAAGCATATGGGACATATTGGGAACCATCTAACAAATGAATATATGCCTTATAAGAGTTCCAGAAATATGCTAGAAAGAGAAAAATGTGGAAAGCTCATTTAAAGAAAAACGTGGCCACTTTCCAAAATCTTGGAAGTAATACTAAATGTAGATTCATGAAGCTTTTAGATCACCACTCTATATTAACCAAAAGATTACTCAGACACCTTACAATCAGATTATCAAAAGTTATGACAAAAGGAAAATTTTGAAAACAGTGAAGGAAAAGTGACTTACCACATACACAGGAGCATCTATTAGGTTGTCAGTAAATTTCTTAGCAGAAACTTTGCAGGCCAGGAGGGAGTGGTATAATGTCTTCAATAGGCTGAAAAACAAAACAAAAACTGTCAACTAAGAATATAATCAGCAAAGCTGTCCTTCAGAAATAAAGAAAGATAATGATATTCTAAGACAAAAGCTAAGGAAATATATCACCTCTAAAGGTGTTTTACAGGAAATACTAAAGATAGTTTCTCAAGCTGAAACAAAAGGATGCAAAGTAATAAAATGAAAACATATAAAAGTATAATAATAGTAAGGTAAACAAATTCAGAATACTTTAATATTATAATAACTGTACATAAGTCACTTTTAGCTCTAGTATAAAAGTCAAAAGAAAAAATAACTATAGCTACAACAATTTCCCAAATGATATACAACATAAAAATGTGTAAAATATAACACCAATAGCATACAATGTGTGTTTGGTGGAGGGAGGAGTAAAATACAGAGATTTTATACATGAATAAGTTTTTATTTAAAAATAGGTTGTTATAACTAAAAATATTTTATGTAAGCCTCATGGTAGTCACAGAGAAAAAATCTAGGAAGTACATAAAAGATAAAGAGAAAGGAAACATTGAGCAGTAGTTTGTAGTTCTCTCTGTAGAGATCCTTCACTTCTGTTGTTAGCTGTATTACTAGGTATTTTATTCTTTTTGTGGCAATTGTGAATAAGAATTCTTTCACGCTTTGGCTCTCTGCCTGCCTGTTGGTGGTGTATAGGAATGCTAGTGACATTTGCACATTTATTTTGTATTCTGAGACTTCACTGAAGTTGCTTAACAGCCTAAGAAGCTTTCGGGCTGAGATGATGGGGTTTTCTAGATATGGGATAATGTCATCTGCAGAAAAAGATAGTTTGACACTCTCTCTTTCTATTTGAATACCCCTTATTTTTTTCTCTTGTCTGATTGCCCTAGCCAGAACTTCTAATACTATGTTGAATAGCAATAGTGAGAGAGGACATCATTGACTTGTGCCAGTTTTCAAGGAGAATGCCTCTTTTGCCTATTCAGTATCATATTGGCTGGCTCTATTATTTTGAGGTATGTTCCTTCAATACCTATGACACAAGCAAATGGCAAATTATTTCATGGATAGGAAGAATCATTATATTAAAAATTGCCATACTGCCCAAAGCAATTTATAGATTCACTGCTATTCCCGTTAAGCTACCATTAATATCCTTCACAGAGTTAGAAAAAACTATTTAAAAATTCATGTAGGACCAAAAAAGAGCCTGAATAGCTAAGGTAATCCTAAGCAAAAAGAGAAAAGGTGGACACATCACAGTACCTGACTTCCAACTATACTACTACAAGGCTGCAGTAAACAAAACAGCATGGTACTAGTACAAAAACAGACACATAACCCTAAAATCAGACCACATATTTACATCCATCTGATCTTCAACAAACTTGACAAAGGATGGGGAAGTGATTTTCTGTTTAAAAAATGGTGCTAGGAGAATTGGGTAGCCATATGCAGAAAATTGAAACTGGACTCTTTCCTTAAACCATATAAAAAAATCAATTGATTATGGATTAAAGACTTAAATTTAAAACTCTAAACCATAAAAACACAACAAGAAAACCTAGGCAATATAATTGAGGATACAGGGATGGCCAAATACTTAAAGCAATTACGACAAAAGCCAAAATTGCCAATTGGAATCTAATTAAACTAAAGAGCTTCTGCACAGCAAAATAAACTATCAACAGAGTAAACAGACAACCTACAAAAGAGGAGAAAAGTTTTCCAATCTATGCACTTGATGAAAGTCTAATATCCAGCATCTATACGGAATGTAAACAAATTTACAAGAAAAAAACAACCCAATTAAAAAGTGGGCAAACGACATGAACAGATACTTCTCAAATGACAACATACATGGGGCCAACAAGAATAGGGAAAAAAGCTCAACATCATTGACCATCAGAGAAATGCAGACTAAAACTGCTATGAGATACCATCTCATGCCAATCAGAATGGTTATTATTGAAAAGTAAAAAAATAATAGATGCTGGTGAGGTTGTGGAGAAAAAGGAATACCTTTACACTGTTGGTGGTAATGTAGTCAACCACTGTGAAAGACACTGTGATAATTCCTCAAAGTCTTAGAGATAGAAATACCCAGTAATGGGATTATTGAATATAAACCCAAAGGAATATAAATCATTCTGTTATAAAGACACATGCATGCATATGTTCAAAATAGAACTATTCAAAATAGCAAAGACATGGAATCAACCTAAGTAGTTATTGATGGCAGACTGGATAAAGAAAATGTGGTACATATATACCATGGAATACTTTGCAGCCGTAACTTTACAGGGACTTGGATGGAGCTGGAGGCCATCATCCATAGCAAACTAATGCAGGAACAGAAAACCAAATACCACATGTTATCACTTATAAATGGGATCCTGATGATGAGAACATATGGATGCATAGAGGGGAACAATGCACACTGACTAGGGCCTACTGGAGGGTAGAGGCTGGGAAGAGGGAGCAGATCAGGAAAAATAACTAATGAATAGTAGGCGTAATACATGGCTGATGAAATAATCTATACAGCAAATCCCCATGACACGTTTACCTATGTAACAAACCTTCACATCCTGCACATGTACCATAAAGAGAAAGAAATCAAAACATTCCATTACAAGAAGAAACAAATAAGAGATGAAAAAAGGAAATAAAAATTTCATAAACAATAAAATGACAGTAGCAAATCCTTAGCCATTAATAATTACTTAATATAAATGGATTAAATTTGCCAATCAAAAGACTCAGAGTGAAAGGATAAAAAGAAAAGATTCAACAATATACTGCTCAAAAAAGACTCATTTAAACCCTAAGGACACACATGGGCTGAAAGTGATGGGATGGCAAAAGATATTCCAAGCAAATGAAAACCAAAAAGAGCAAGGGTGACTATATTTCTATTAGACACAATGAATTCAGTCAAAATCTGTCACGAGAGACAGAGAAAATTACTATATAATGATAAAGGGGTCAGTTCATCAAGACAATATGAGAATTCTAAATATATACCCAGCCAACACAGTAGCACCTAAATATAGAAAGCAAAGATTGCCAAAACCCAATGGAGAAATAGAAATACAATAATAGCAGGAAATTTCAATGCCCCCTTCAGCAATAGATAGATCATTCAGATAGATAGAACTTGAATAACTCCATAGACCAAATAGACCTAACAGATACATATGCAGCACATTCCATCCAAAGAGAAGAATACACACATGGGACATTCTCCAGGATAGATTATATTAACAAATTTGAAGATTTAAATAATATTAAATGTATTTTTCAACCACAATGGTATAGAACTCAAATTCAATAAAAGGAGCAATTCTGAAAAAATACAAATATGTAAAAAGCACACTACTGAATGACCAGTGGATCAAAGAAGAAATCAGAGATGCAAAGACTTTCAATATGTACAAATCAGTAAACATAGTACACCACATTAGCAGAATGGAGAATTTAAAACTTGTTCCATCACTCAATAGATGCAGGAAAAGCATTTGACAAAATTTAATATCCTT
The DNA here is from genome assembly GCA_963573385.1 of Cacajao melanocephalus. Taxonomy (NCBI): domain Eukaryota; kingdom Metazoa; phylum Chordata; class Mammalia; order Primates; family Pitheciidae; genus Cacajao; species Cacajao melanocephalus. Next base: position 56,587 of record CAUYLG010054066.1, on the reverse strand, counting down.
TCACAATTAAAAAAAAACTCTCAACAAATGTGATATACAAGGAATTTACCTTAAAATACTGAAGGACATACATAACAATCCTACAGCTAACATTATACTCAATGGTGAAAAGATGAAAGCTTTTCCTCTAACATCAGCAACAAAGGGACAGACTGCCTCCTCAAGTAAGTCCATGATGCCTGTGCCTCTTAACTGGGAGAGACCTCCTAAGAGAGGTGGACAGATGCCTCATACAGGAACCCTCCGGCTGGCATCAGGTCAGTGCCCCTCTGGGACAAAGCTTCTACAGGAAGGAGTAGGCAGCAATCCTTGCTGTTCTGCAGCCTCCAATGGTGACACCCAGTTAAACAGGGTCTGGAGTGGCCCTTAAGGATACTGCAGCAGACCTGCAGAAGAGGGTCCTGACTGTTAGGAGAAAAACTAACAGAGAGCCACAACATCAACATCAATGAAAAAGACCCACACACAAAAACCCCACTCACAGGTCATCACCCTTAAAGATCAAGGTAATAAATACATGAAGATGAGAAAAAAACAGTGTAAAAACACTGAAAATTCCAAAAATCAGAATACCTCTTCTCCTTGAAATGATTGCAACTACTCTCCAGAAAGGGTACCAAACTGGATAGACAACAAGATTGATGAATTGACAGAAGAAGGCTGTAGATGAGTAATAACAAACTCCTCTGAGCTAAAGGAACATGTTCTAACCCAATGCAAGAAACCTAAGAACCATGACAAAAGGTTACAGGAAATGCTAACTAAAATAACCAGTTTGAGGAGGAACATATGTGATTTGATGGAGCTGATAAACACAGCATGAGAACTTCACGTAGAATATACAAGTATCAATAGCCAAATTGATCAAGCAGAAGAAAGGATATCAGAGATTCATGATCAACCTACTGAAAAAAAGTGTGAAGACAATATTAGAGAAAAGAGAATAAAAAGGAATGAACAAAATCTCTAAGAAATGTGGGACTATGTGAAGAGACCATTACAATTGATTGTTATACCTGAAAGCAATGGGGAAAATGGAACCAAGTTGGAAAACACACTTCAGGCTATTATCCAGGAGAACTTTCTCAACATAGTAAGACAGGCCAACATTCAAATTAAGGAAATACAGAGAACACATAAAGATACTCCTCAAGAAGAACAATCCCAAGACATGTAATCATCAGATTCACCAAGGTTGAAATGAAAGAAAACATGTTAAGGGCAGCCAGAGAGAAAGGTCGGGTTACTCACAAAGGGAAGCCCATTAGACCAACAGTGGATCTCTCTGCAGAAACCCTACAAGATTGAAGAAAGTGGATGCCAATATTCAACATTCTAAAAGAAAAGAATTTTTAGCCCAGAATTTCATATCAAGCCAAACTAAACTTCTTAAGTCAAGGAGAAATAAAATCCTTTACAGACAAGCAAATGCTGAGGAATTTTGTCACCACCAGGCCTGCCTTACAAGAGCTCCTGAAGGAAGCACTAAATATGGAAAGAAAAAACTGGTACCAGACACTGCAAAAAAAAAAAAAAAAAAAAAAAACAACAAAATATAAAAAACCAATGATACTACGAAGAAACTGCATCAGCTAATATGCAAAATAACCAACTAGCATCATGATGATAGGATCAAATTCACACATAACAATATTGACCTTAAATGTAAATAAGTGCCCAATTAAAAGACACAGACAGGTAAATTAGATAGAGTCAAGACCCATTGGTGTGCTGTATTCAGGAGACCCATCTTGTGCAAAGACACACATAAACTCAAAATAAAGGGATAGAAGAGTATTTACCAAGTAAATGGCAGGCAGAAAAAAGCAGGGGCTGCATTCCTCATCTCTAATAAAACAGACTTTAAACCAACAAAGATAAAAAAAGACAAAGAAGGGCATTACATATTAGTAAAGGAATCAATGCAATAAGAAGACCTAACTATCCTAAATATATACGCACCCAATAAAGGAGCACCCAGATTCATAAAACAAGTTCTTAGAGACCTACAAAGTGAATTAGACTACCACACAATAAGTGTGGGAGACCTTAACACCCCACTGTCAATATTAGACAAGTCAATGAGACAGAAAATTAACAAGAATATTCAGAAGTTGAACTCATTTCTAGACCAAGGGGACCTAATAGACATCTACAGAACTCTTCACCCCTAATTGATAGAATATACATTCTTCTTAGCACCACATTGCACCTACTCTAAAATTGACCACATAATTAGAAGTAAAACACTCCTCAACAAATGCAAAAGAAAGAAAATCATAACAGTCTCTCAGATCACAGTGCAGTCAAATTAGAACTCAGGATTAAGAAACTCACTCACAACCCCACAACTACATGGAAACTGAACAACCTGCTCCTGAATGACTACTGGGTAAATAACAAAATTAAAGCAGAAATAAATAAGTTCTTTGAAACCAATAAAAACAAAAAGACAATGTTCCAGAATTTCTTTGACACAGGTAAAGCAGTGTTAAGAGGGAAATTTATAGCACTAAATGCACACATCAGAAAGATTGAAATATCTAAAATCAATACCATAACATCAAAATTAAAAAAAAAAACTAAAGACTCAAGAGCAAACAAATTCAAAAGCTTTCAGAAGACAAGAAATAACTAAGATCAGAGCAAATCTGAAGGAGGTAGAGACACAAAAAAAACCCTTCAATAAATAAATGAATCCAGGAGCTAGTTTTTTGAAAAGATCAACAAAATAGACCACTAGCTAGACTAATAAAGAAAAGAATCAAATACATAGACACAATAAAAAATGACAAAGGCAGTATCACAACTGATCCCACAGAAATACCAAGTGCCATCAGAGAATACTATAAACACCTCTATGCAAATAAACTAGAAAGAATCTAGAAAAAAAATGGATAAATTCCTGGACACATACATCCTCCCAAGACTAAACCAGGAAGAAGTTGAATCCCTGAATAGACCAATAACAAGTTCTGAAATTGAGGCAGTAATTTATAGCCTACCAACTAAAAAAAGCCCAGGATCAGACTGACTCACAGCCGAATTCTACCAGAGGTACAAAGAAGAGCTGGTACCATTCCTTCTGAAACTATTCCAAACAATAGAAAAAGAGGGCATCCTTCCTAACTCATTTTATGAGGCTAGCATCATCCTGACACCAAAACCTGGCAGAGACACAACAACAACAAAAAATTTCAGGCCAATATTCCTGAATAACATCAATGTGAAAATCCTCAATAAAATACTGGCAAACCAAATCCATTAGCACATCAAAAAGGTTATCAACCACAATCAAGTTGGCTTCATCCCTGGAATGCAAGGCTGGTTTAACATAGGCAAATCAATAAATGTAATTCATCACATTAACAATACCAATAACAAAAACCACATGATTATCTCAATAGATGCAGAAATGGCCTTTGATAAAATTCAACAACCCTTCATGCTAAAACTCTCAATAAACTAGGTAATGATGGAACATACCTCAAATTAATAAGAGCTATTTATGAAAAGTCCATATCTATGAGTAAAATGGGCATAGAATGGGCAAAAGATGGAAGCATTCTTTGAAAACTGGCATAAGACAAGGATGCCCTCTCTCACCACTCCTATTCAACATAGTATTGGAAGTTCTGGCCAGGGCAATCAAACAAGAGAAATGAATGGTATTCAAATAGGAAGACAGGAAGTCAAATTGTCTCTGTTTGCAGATGACATGATGGTATCTTTAGAAAACTCCATCGTCTCAGCCCAAAACCTCCTTAAGCTAATAAGCAATTTTGGCAAAGTCTCAGGATACAAAATCAATGTGCAAAAATCACAAGCATTCTTATATATCAATAATAGACAAGCAGCCAAATCATGAGTGAACTCCCATTCAAAATTGCTACAAAGAAAATAAAATACCTAGGAGTGCAACTTACAAGGGACATGAAGGATATCCTCAAGGAGAATTACAAACCACTGCTCAAGGAAATAAGACAGGGCACAAACAAATGGAAAAACATTCCATGATCAGGGATAAGAAGAATTAATATAGTAAAAATGGCCATACTGCTCAAAGTAATTTATAGTTTCAATGCTATTCCCATCAGGCTACCATTGACTTTCTTTACAGCATTAGAAAAAACTACTTCACATATCATATGGAACCACAAAAAAGCCCATATAGCCAAGACAATTTTGAGCAAAAAGAACAAAGCTGGAGGCATCATGCTACCTGACTTCAAAGTATACTACAAGGCTACAGTAACCAAAACAGCATGGTACTGGTACCAAAACAGATATATAGACCAATGGAACAGAACAGAGGCCTCAGAAATAACACTTCACATCTACAACCATGTGATCTGCAAACCTGACAAAAACCAGTAATGAGAAAAAGAAAAGAATCTCTATTTAATAAATGGTGCTGGGAAAACTGGTTAGCTATATGCAGAAAACAGAAACTGGACCCTTTCCTTATACCTTATACAAAATTAATTCAATATGGATTAAAGAGTTAAATGTAAAACTCAAAACCAGAAAAACCCAAGAAGAAACCTAGGCAATATCATTCAGGACATACACATGGGCACAGATTTCATGACTAAAACACCAAAAGCAATTGCAACATAAGCCAAAATTGACAAATCATATCTAATTAAACTAAAGAGCTTCTGCACAGTGAAAGAAACTATTATCAGAATGAACAGGTAACCTACAGAATAGGAGAAATTTTTTGCAATCTACCCATCTGACAGATGTCTAATATCCAGAATCTACAAGGAACTTAAACAAATTTACAAGAAAACAACAACCCCATCAAAAAGTGGGTGAAGGATATCAGCACACACTTCTCAAAAGAAGTCATTTGTGCAGCCAATGACCACATGAAAAAAACCTCGTCATCACTGGTCATTAGAGAAAGCAAATCAAAACCACAATGAGATACCATCTTATGTCAGTTAGAATGGTGATTATTAAAAAGTCAGAAACCAACAGATGCTGGTGAGAATTTGGAGAAAAAAAGAACACTTTTATACTGTTGGTAGGAGTGTAAATTACTTCAACAATTGTGGAAGACAGTGTGGCTATTTCTCAAGGATCTAGAACCAGAAATACCATTTGATCCAGCAATCCTGTTACTGAGTGTATACCCAAAGGAATATAAATCATTCTAGTATAAAGACAAATGCATGGGTATGTTTATCTCAGCAATATTCACAATAGCAAAGACTTGGAACCAACCCAAATGCCCATCAATATTAGACTGAACGAAGAAAATGTGGCACATATACACCACAGAATACTATGCAGCTATAAAAAAGACAGAGTTCATGTCCTTTGCAGGGATATGAATAAAGCTGGAAGTTATCATTGTCATCAAACTAACACAAGAACAGAAAACCAAACACCACATGTTCTCATTCATATGGGAGGTGAACAATGAGAACATACGGACACAGGGTGGGAAGAATCACACACTGGGGCCTGTTGTGGGGTTGGGGAGAAGGGAAGGGAGAGCATTAGGTCAAATAGCTAATGCATGTGGGGCTTAAAACCTAGATGATGGGTTGATAGATGCAGCAAACCAGCATGGCACACGTATACCTATGTAACAAACCTGTACATTCCGCACATATATCCCAGAAGTTGAAATTTAAAACAAAATTCCCCTTCATTAATGTGGACAGGACTTATCAAATTCATTAGACAAAAAGGTGAAGGAAAGGCCAATTCTTTCTCTCTTCTTGAGCTAAGACAGCTATCTTTTCCAGTCTTGCCCTTCAGAGCTCTCCCAGTTCTCAAGCCTTCAGCCTGTAGTACTTACACCATTGGCTCTGAGTCCTCAGGCCTTTGGCCATGGACTTAGAGTTACATTATTTCTTTTGGCTCTTGGCCCTTCAGACTCAGACCAAATTATACCATGAACTTTTTAGATTCTCCCAGCTTGCAGATGGTATATCGTGGGACTTGGCCTCCATAGATGTGAGTCAATTTCCATAATAAATCTCTTATATCTATCTGTATAATTGATTCTGTGTTTCTGGAGAACCCTAATACAGACCTGAACATTTTTTCTAAGATAACATATAAGTGGCCAGTAAATACATGAAAAGGTACTTATCACGAATAATCAGGGAACTGAAAATTAAAATGAGATATCATCTCACGCCTGTTAGGTGACTATTATAAAAAAGACAATAGATAACAAGTGTTGGCAAGGATATAGAGAAAGGGAAATTCTTATACACTGTTATGATTTAGTAGGAATATTAATTGGTACAGCTAGTATGTAAAACATTATGGAGTTCCTCAAAAATTACAAATAGAACTATGCTATGATCCAGTAACACCACTTCTGGGTATACAGTTGTTCTTTGACTTACAATGAGGTTGTGTCCTAATAAACTCATTGTATGTAAGTTGAAAATGTTGTAAGTCAAAAATGCACTTAATAGACCTAACCTACCAAACATTGTAGCTTATCCTACCCTACCTTAAACATTCTCAGAACACTTACATTACCTTACAGTTGGGCAAAATCATCTAACACAAAGCCTATTTTACTATAAATGTTGACTATCCTCATGTAATTTACTGGAGATTATACAAAAAGTGAAAAACAAAATGGCTATGTGGGTACCCTTGAAATGTAGTTTCTATTAAATGCATATTGATTTCACATCATTGTAAAGTGAAAAAATAGTCAAATTATTCTAAGTTAGGAATTATCTGTATATTCAAAAGAAATAAAATAAGTATCTTGAAGAGATATCTAATCCATATGCATTGCAATCTTCACAATAGCGAAGATACAGGAACAACCTGTACATCCATCAGTGCATGAATGGAGAAAGAAAATGTGAGACACCCTGGAATATTATAAGACCATAACATCAACAACAAAAAAGAAATTGTCACTTGCAATAATATGGATGAAACTGAAGTCATTATTAAGTGACATAAGCCAGAAACAGAAAGACAAAATACTGTGATATCATTTATTTGTGGAACCTAAAAAAGTTGATCACACAGAAACAGAGTGTAGAACAGTGGCTGCCAGCAACTGGTGGGTAGGGAGAATGGGAGGACATTGGTCAAAGGACATAAAATTTCAGTTATAAGTGATTAAGTTCTGGAATCTAATGTAAAAAATCTTGAATATAGTTAAAAATAGTATATTGTATACTTGAAATTTGCTAAGGAAGCAGATCTTAATTGTTCTCAGCACACACAAAAAGGTAATGATGTGGTGATAGGTTAATTTACTCAACTATTATTTCACATTGTATGCTTATAGCAAATCATCACAGTATACAACTTTTCTTCATTAATTATACCTCAATAAAGAAGGAAAAGTAGAAATATAACTAGTTTTTGTATATTGATATTGCATCCTACATATTTGCTAAACCATTTATTAGCACCAACAGTTTTTTATGGATTCAGCAGTTTTTTTATGTATGAGATTATGCCATCTGCAAATAGTGATATTTTTACTTCTGCCTTTCCAATATGAATGACTTCATTTCTTTTTCTTGCTATTTTCTCTGGTTGCATTTCCAGTACAATGTCAAATGGAAGTTGCGAGACTAGACATTCATGTCTTTTTCCTTTGTTAGCAGGAAAGTTTTCAGCCTTTCACTATTAAGTCTGATGTTAGCTATGGTTTTTTCGTAGATGTTCATTGTTACGTTGAGAAAATTTCTTTATATTCGAACTTTGTTGAGTGTTTTCATTATGAAAGGGTAAGTTTTGTCAGATGATCTTTTTACATTTATTGGAATGATCATGTAAGATTCTTTTGCTATTATAGCATATTGATGAATTTTCCTATTTAATCAACCATTTGTTGATTGTGCATGGTCTTTTTGAATACTAAGCTTTCCTTTTCTAACACACATAAATGAGCTCAGGTCTGCACTTTCTCCGTTAAGGGAGTTTTAACTGCAACAAAATATTTGAAAAATATTATCCATTAAAAATATTTTCTAATTAATATTTTTATGTTTTTTAGAAATTTGGGATTATTTAAAAGTGTTCCACTTAATTTCTAAACATTTGAGGATTTTCATAGCCATTATTTATAGTTTTTGTTGACCAACTAGCCTCTTATCAAATTCTACCATAAAAAAAGTAATAATACTCTGTATAATTTCCAACTTGAAATTTGTTAAGACTTGGTTAAATATCCTAGCAATTGATAAATATTGATAATTATTCTATGTGAATTTACAACTGTATTTTACAGTTGTTGATTGCATATGTCTGTGATCAATTTTATTATTATAAAAATATTTGATAAAACTGCTTTTTTATCAGTTACCGAGAGATATTAAAAATCTTTTATAATTACTGATTTGACTAATGCTTATTTTCTGTCTGTGAGGTTCTTTTGTTTTGCAGTTTGAAACCATGTTTATGTGTGTATATGTGTGAATTAAGTATTTTATCATAGCAAAATGTTCATCATCTCTAGTAATTTTTCTTGAAAATGCTACATTGAAATTAACATACTAGTTCTCATTTGGTTAGGATTTGTATAATAATTTTTTTATAGTTCTAATATACCTATCTCATGTAACTTTCTCTCCTTGCCACTTAAAATTAGTCTGTTTTAAAATTATTCAATGTCTTCTATTTCCTTTCATTAAATTGCTTGTTACACATTTAAAGTTGTTTTTCATGGTGGCTCTAGATATTCTCAAATGCATTATTGATTTATTAGCATTTGTAATAAGTGCTTTTTCTAGGTCCCAGAAAATAAAGGTGTCTTAGAACATTCTAGCACATTTATCTCCTCACACCTTTTGTGTTGTTGCTATATTAAATTGTATATTAAAAATTTCTCAATTTATTATCTTCGTGGTTTTTAACTAGTCAATATTTGTTTAGTTTTGTCTATACTCTTTTCTATGTTATTCAATCTTACTTGCATTTCCATATTTCTGAGTTTATTTTTGTTTTGCTTGAGAATATCCCTTCTTCTCAGAATGCTAAACATTTCAAATTTACTATTCAAGAGCTTAAGGATGATAATGTCTTTTTCCAGAGATGATTTAGTAATCTTATGGGCAAGCAGTTGAAGTAGGGGCAGAAGATTTCAATCAGGAATTGCAGTTTTTCGTGGTTGAGCTTTAGTCTTTGTGAGTCCTAGTCTATTTTGATTTGCCTGCTTCTCCAGCTTAGTTCTTCAATGTCCTTGACTGAAAGCCAGTGTGTACTGGATGCTCTTCTTTGAGAGACCTAAATTCCAATTGGTGGCTGACAGCTCTACCTGTCTTCCCAGAATCTCCCTTCTTCTTGGCTTATGAAAACTTTTGCTCTTTGCTATTTAGAGTAAGGCAAATTCATTGAGGTAAAGTCATGTGCAATATCAGACAAACTTTGTGGTTCTGTTTTCTTTGGTAACTGGGCCTCTCAGGTTCTAGCTAACATGGTTGCTCTTCAGTGCTTTCAAATGCCCATTTCTTTTTGTTTTATTCAATTTCTATAATAATTGTTCTCAGCAAAAAGGCTAGGCTGTTAAGCCACTCCATCATAAGCATAAGTGTAATTTTTTTCATTACTTCTTATAGTATTCTATAACACATTTATTGTTGCTCTCATTTGACAGATGAGAAAATTGGTTTTGAAAAAGTAATGTTATTTACTCAAGGTCATACAGGTCAGTGGTCAAGCTGTGCTTATTTTCTGATTCCAAAAATCGTGCTGTTAACAAATCAATATTATAAGGTATAAAGATGTTCTAGAGCATAGTGAGAATGTGATATGAAAGAAAATGGTGGAGAAACATAACGTACCCAAATCAGTCTATAATCAGAACTCTGGTTTCGACGTGACGTAGCGGCAGTGTCCTTAGGGAAAGACAATATCTAAGCAGCCATTATAAAATGTATCCAAATCAGATTATCATAATTTAGGCAATGCTTATATGAATTCTTCATTCAGATGCAATATATATTTCTTTAAAAGCAAGGTATTTACTCTATTTGTCAGTATCACCACTAAATAGGCCAAACATAATATTGTATAAACTACAGATAACTGCTAAATGGCAATAAAGCTAGTCAAACTCCAGAGGGTATGCTTGCTTCTATTCTAGTCTATACTCTAAAGACTAACTATATTTTGTACACCAGGTATTAATGTTTCTACTTATGCATGTTACATTGAAATATAATGTCCCAGTACCAGGTCTAGAAAAACTCCTAATATGTTTTCTTATGGCAAATCCAAGCAAATTTCCTGGACTTTTTAAACTCCATGACAGCAGTAGATAAGCATCATCTTACTTCACTTACCCACAGCAACATCAACTGATTGACAGTGTATGAATATAGTTGACCCTTGAACAACAGGGTTTGGACCACGTGGGTCACTTACATGCAGATTTTTTTTCTACCATTGATATCCCTGAGACAGCAAGACCACCCCTCCTCTCCTTTTTTCTCCTCAACCTACTCAATGTGAAGACAACTCTTACTTAGAGAGAAAAAAAGGATACTACCTTAAATACAGGGGGAATGACAGCCTATGTGTTAACACATCACAGACTCTTCAAAGACTAAAAACTTGATACCTCTTCCTCCAAATATCTCCTACCTGCTAAGTTGAAGCTAATAAATAATACTCTGAGGCAAATGTCCCCCTCTTAAATAGCTGCCAAAACTTCTGAGAAAATTAATATTTCATTGATTAAATACATTTTGCCAAATAAGTTTCATTAGCTGACATATGCATTTAATAAATATTTATTTATTACCTGCTATTTGAAGATAGTATACAGTTTATAAATTGAGTATAATATCATTTCTGCTATCTTGAAACTTATAGTTCATGGTTAGCTACAATAAAAATAGCTGCAGTAGAGCATAATGAAGAGAGTTTTAGCTTTCAAAACAAAACAGCTTTGAACAAAATTCTAGTTTCACTCCTTAGTAGCAATTTGAGTTGAGATAACTCAATTACCATTTCTAAACTTAAATTTCTTCATTTGCTAATTAAGGATTATTATGTCACATGTGTTGTTTCAAGATTATATTGAAATAAAATATTTAAAGTACTTATTTCATCTGATAGGGAACAGGCACCATATAAATAATTTATTTAAAATTATTATTAGAATTAAAACTAAAGTAATTATATTTGCTATGTTTTATAAAGCAGAAAATAATTTCAGTGCTATTGGTAATATGAGACACCTGGTAATTTAAATTCCCATCAATAAGAGAGTACATTAAATTAAAAATTAGATACAATAAATAGACACAGTTCAAAGGAAAGCAACCCACTAAAACTATATTTCCAACATATCTAATAAATTAAGGATTTGTATTTGGAATGAATATATTTAGATGTATTTGCAACACATCAATAAATCCTACATATCAATGAAAAAAAGGTAAATAATCCAATAGAAAAAAGTAGGCAAATATGCACATGAAACAGTTCTCAACATTGCTGGGAAATTAATTACTGCAGTCGCATATTTCATTCAACAAATTGACAACAGTGAAATACTTTGTTGATATCAGTTATTCATGACAGCTAATGATGGTCTAAATTGTCCTTTGGAGAGAAATTGGCACATTAAACTTTTTTTTCTATATTTTAAAAATTTGTTTTAGCATACATTTATTATACAAAGCAATTTAAGAATGTGTAAGTATCATTGTTAGAAAAGCATCTAGGCTTACATAAAAATAGAAAAATAACACATTATATAAAATTCCAATTAGTAAGTTAAACAAGATTATTTCATTTTACTTAGCAAGCCTACCCTGAAAAATCGCAGTTTGCAATGCATTCTAGCTTCAAAAAAAGAGCAAAGAAACAAGTTACAGTAGGGTAATGTGTTAAAAAATAAATACAATGTTGAACTGGAAATAGGGAATTTGACACAATAACATTTGGCAAAACAAAAGGGAAGGATTCAGGGAGCAGTAGTTTTTGGTTTTATCATATGCCAGTGATTTTCTATGTCATCTTGGTATAACTACTTTTCAAATTTATTCAGTCTCTGCTTCTGGAGTGTCTCCTGCTGACTGGTAAATCAGCTTGGTTGTAGAAGTTTATGGGCGTTATTTACAACCTGAAATAGACTCTGAAATTTATTTTCAGTCTGTCCATTGTGTTATGAATAGCCCTATATGGATTATTTGATGATTGAGCCTTGCAACACTGCCCAACTATACGCAAACTAATGAATTATTCTTCATTGATTACAATCGCATGTGTTTTTTTTTATTATGGAAAAGATCAAATGATTACCAAAGTAGGGAGAGTAGTATATTGAATCCCCATGTATCCATTACCCAGTTTCAGCAATTAGCAACTCATAGCTAATCTTGTTTAATCTAATCCACACTCACCACCAAACAAGGTTATTTCAAAGCAGTTCACAGACAAAATATAACTTTATACATATTTGAGAATGTATCTAGAAAAAATCAAACTATATTTTTAGATTTATAGTGAGACTTTGGTTTGCCTAAAAAATAACAGCAAATTACTAATATCATCACATACAGTTTCCAAATTTTCTCACTTGTATTATAAATTTTATTTTACCATTTATTTTTGAATTTTGGCCTAAATAATTTCTATACAATGTGAAATAGGTTGATATAAATTCCGAGTCTCTTTAATTTCTCCCCTCCTTTTATTTCCTTGTAATTTTTTGGTAAAGTAACTGGGTCCTAAGTCCTGCAGAATTTCCCTTAACTTGGACTTTGCTGATTACATTTCCACAGCATTATTTAATGTTTACCTAATTTTTTAATTTTCAGAAACATTGGTGGTAGGATATAGAGGCTTGTTCTAATTCTGGCTTTATTTATTTTTGGCATAACAACAACACATATGGCATGGTCTTTATTCATCAGAAGACTCATATCTAGTTGACTCTCCTGTGATGTTAGCAACCATTACAGACTACTGTCTAAGTCAGTGTCACTCAAAATGTGTTCTGTGGACCCACCTTAACACCATCTAGAAGCTTATAAGAAATGTAAATCAGTGGCTCCACCCAGACATGTAAATCACAGTATCTGGAGGTGGTGCCAAGAAGTCTTTAACAAATTTCCTGGGTAGTTATTATGTACATTAAGTTTTGAGAATAACTAACTTAGGTCAATTAATTTATCATAGGTTGGAAAATGGTTATGATAAAAAAAAATTTCAAATAGTTGTAACTCTATATACTATTTACTGTTTTTTATTGTGGTTATATTACAATAACGTATACTCATTATTTTTAACGGACATAATCTTTGTATATATGTATGGGGTACAATGTGATAATTCAGTATACATATACAATGTGCAACGATCAAATCAGGGTGATTAGCATATTCATAATCAAAACTTTATCATTTCTTTGTATTGAAAACATTCAAAATCTGCTATTCTAGCTATTTGAAAACATAGACAAAATTGTTTTTTATTATAGTCACTCTATGGTACTATAGACTCCTAGAACTTTTTCTTCCTGTGCAGCTTTACTTTTGTATTGTTGACGAAAAGAGTCAAACTCTCAAATATTTTAAGAGAGTTTTTTCTTTGCCAAATATGAGTAACCATGGCCCATGACACAGCCCTCAGGAGGTCCTGACAATATGTGCCCAAGGTGGTCGGGGTACAGCTTGGTTTTATATATTAGGAAGGTATGAGCTATCAATCAAATACATTTAAGAAATGCTTTGGTTTGGTTTAGCCAGGAAAACTCAAAGTCAGGGCTTCCAGGCTATAGTTAAGTTTAAACATTTTCTGGTTGATCGTTGAGTTTGTCTAAAGACCTGGGATCCATAGAAAGGAATGTTCAGGTTAGAGATAAAGGATTGTGGAGACCAAGTTTTATGGTGCAGAAGAAGTTCTTGGATAGCAGACTTTAGAGAGAGCAGGATGTAAATTGTTTTTTATCTGACTTACAAGGGTGCCTCGCTCTTAGTTGATTATCTCCTGGATCTTGGAAGGAAGGAAAACAAAAAGGGAAGGGGATTCTCTATAGAATGTGAGTTTTTCCCACAAGAGACGTTGCAGGGCTATTTCAAGGTGTGACAAGGAAATACATTTTGGGGTACAACATCTTGATTTTCTTTCTTGTTATGCCAGAGTCAGATTGGAAAGTAAGTCACAATATACAGGGTCAAACAAAACCCATCTGATGATAATTTATGGTTTGTAGGGCATGACTCCCCAGACCCCTTAAATAGGAATTTGGGCACAATAAAAAGTCGGAGCTTAGTTCTCTGTATCCATTAACTAACCACTGGCTATTTCCCTGTAATTCTTTATTAATCTTTATATTCTCAACTCGCTAATTATACTGGATGTCTAAAGCTTGTTCTACAGTAGACTCTCATGAAATGCGTATAGGACAAATACCTCTTGTGTTCCTGCTTATTCATAATGATTTGTCTTAGCCTTTATACTTGCAGCTTGAAATGGCTGAAAATAAAATCTGAGGGGCACATTTGCTTTTCTTGAATATTTTATATACATTACTCACTTCCTCCCATTTTACCACATAAAGGTTGAGATACACAGAAATCTTGAAATAATTTTATAATGAACTCTAGTATATATGCCACCTAAATTCTATCATTAGTATTGTCTACACTTGTTTTATCACACTTAATATCACCATCTGTCAAACCATCTTAATTTTGATGGACTTCTAATTGTAGACAGTGCATACTTCCTCAATACCTCAGCATGCATATCACTTACTAGAGTTTATCATTTTTTAGTTTCTGTAAAATTCATGTACACTAAAATTAATAAAATTATAGTTAATTTTTGAAAAATGTGTACATCTTCATAACTCAATTATCAAGATATAGAACACTGTCATCACTCAAAAAAAAAAGTTTCCTCGTATCTCTTTCCAGTCAATGTCCACTAATCCTCCATAGATTGATTTTCACTGTTCTACAATATCATTCATATGAAATTATACTCCACGTTTTCTTTTACCTAAAGCTTCTTTCAGTCACAATATTGCTTTAAAGTTTCATTTACGTTGTTTCATGTAGATGTATTTGTTTCACTTAATTGTTGGATGGTATGACATTATATGAATATATCACAATTTGTTTTATCTAATCCTCTATTGATAGACATCTGGGTTGTTTGACCTTCTTGGTTATGACAAAAAGTTTGTAAGTCTTTTTGTTGACTTTTTGTATGAGAAAATGTCTAGGAGTAGAATTGTGGGGTCTTAGTGTAGGTGAATGGTTAGCTGTGTAAGAAAGAACCAGAACCTTTCCTGAAGTAGTTGTATAGCTTTATACTCCTACTTGATCCATAACCTTGTTAATTCGCATTTTGCTTTTCCCTTTTTAAAAATAAATCTATTTTTGTCTCTGTATTATTTATTTTTAGGAGATGTTTATCCATGTTAGATATATGTTTTGTAAATTTTTTTTGAACCTGTGGTGTACCTATTCATTTTCTTAATGGTATATCAGATTTTGAAAATATCCATTGTATTAATATTTTCTTTTATAGTTACTAATTTCTATGTTGTTTAAGAAACATTAGCTTATTCCCAAGTAATGAAAATATTTTTCTGCTTGTTATTTTATTTTAAAAGTTCTATCATATTTGATCCTGACATTTAGATTATGATTCGTTTCCCAGTAAATTTTATGTATGCTATGAGGTGGGGTCAAATTTAATCATTTTACAATATGGATATCAACTTGGATCAGAACAATTTATTGAAAACACATTTCTTTCCCAAACACATTCCTTCCTCAAACAACTGTTTAAGTCTGAGTTGGTTTCTGGGCTGTTTGTTTTGATCCACTGATTCAGTTGTCAATAATTATTTCAGTACCACCCCATCTTAGAAAGTATTATAGAAAGTACTCTACGTCCTTCACGTTGTCTTTTTTCAAGGGTGCTTTGGATTGTCTAGGTCTTTTGCTTATCATATAATTTTAGAATTCTGTTAATTTCTAGAAAATTTCTGCTGAGATTATGATTGAAATCACATTTATCTATGAATAAGTCTTTCTCAGTTGAGGTGATTTTGCTTTTCAGGGAACATTTGACAATATTTGGGCACATCTTTTGTTTCTACAACTGAGGAAAATATTTAGTAAGTGAGACTGGGGATATTGCTAATTATCTTACAATGAATAAATATCCCACCTCTGGCAATAAATAATTATCTAACCCAAACTTAGTGTCAGATTTCTCTTTTTCTTCCATGAAAATTTATCTGCTTTAACCTGTCGTCAGAAGAACCTATATGGGCAAATAATTTGTCCTAGGAAATTAGACATTTTATGTAGGCTTTTGAATATAGATTTAATCCATATAATTCATTATATTCAATATAATATATACATACTATATATTCAATATGATATTTCATTATAATTTTATAATGGCATTATTTACTTTATTAGGATAATAGGTAAGAATTTATTTCTTAAAAGCTGGATATATATAAAAGAAACAAGCTTTTCTCTTTCCTTTCCTATTTGGATTGTGTCCTTAATAACCTAATGATAATGAGAGGAAATGTCTCAATAAAGTTATTCTCAAAAACACTTTTAAAACATAATTATCACCATTTTGCAATAGTTAATTAATATATCTAGATATTAAGCAGCAGTGGGTGCAAACATCACAAAGAACAAAAACTAGACTTTATATATTTCCTGATGAAAGAATACAATGCCACACATAACCATTCTGAAGGGTCAAACCTAAATCTAATCAAGCCTTTAAGTCTGCCTCCCATTTTATAGAAAATACAGAGGACAATGGAACATATTGGCTATACCAGGAGTGTAAAATCAATAACATCCAGATGATTAAAAACAAAACAAAACATAACAAAACAAAACAAAAAAAACTATAGATCAAATGCCCTGAATTCTTCAAGACATAAATTGAAAGAGTTAAAGGATAGGAAAACTGTAGATTAAAAGGAACTTAAAAGACATATCAGGTTAAAAATGGGCAAGATGAAATTAAAGTGTCTAGAGGTATATACTTAGGTAATGAAATAATGAGGAAAAACAAGTTATTAATATAAAATGCAGGACAGTGGTTACCCTTAGGGGAGGAAGAGAGTTGTGAATGAGGCAGAGTACCTAAACAAGGCTTCTAGGATAACTAGAAATGTCTACTTCATGACCAGAGTGGCAGTCATAGTTAAATTCAGTAAGCTATATATTTGTTTTAGGTGGTTTTCTGTTAGTTTTATTTTATACTAAAAATGTTATAAAACATCAAAGACAAAGGACAGTCAGGGAAATAATATTTGCAACTTCTTAGGCAAGAGACTTATCTCTGTACTGTATAAAGAGCTCTTATAAATTGAGAATTTAAAAAACCCAAACTCGAATGAAATAATGAGCATGGAACTGGATTAGCCAGGTCACAGAATAATATACAAATCCACTTAGACGTCGTTTTTAAGGGCTCAACCTCAATCACAATGAGAAGTGACATTAATCGCTATCTCCAGTTGCTATTGGATTAGTAAAATTTGAGAAGTTCGAAAGCTCACTCTGGTGAGATTTTGAGGAAATGGCACTTTCATACATTGCTGGTGGAAACAGAAAATGGCACAACTACTATGGCAGGTAATTAGCAGTGTCTACCAGAATCACACATGCATTGCTGTTTACGCCAGTAGTCACTTCTAGGAATGCAGACATATACAAAGACTATTTCCAAAGCTTTGTATTACAACATCGTTTGTGATAGCAAAAGGCACACTTTACATGTTCCTCGAAGGAGATTTATTAAATAAACCATAGTATAGTACCAAAATGAAATACTGTTTAGCTGTAAAAAAAAAAAAAAAAAGAGAACCTTTGACATTCATACAGAAATAGAAATACTTTCAGGATACTAAATGCAAAAAAATAAAACAAAAATTTAATTTATCTAACATATAGGTGCAAAAAGCAGATTAAGAGAACTCACAATTTAGATTTACCTTCTAATAAGTCTGAGAAATATAAAACAAACTTTAAAAAGAGGTATTCATACATAGCAGAATGAGAAAAATCATGGCCGAAATGCTTCTCAATATATTCTTTTTATATCACTTTGATTTTGAAACATAGGAATACATTTAATAAATAAAATATAACTTATTAAAATAAGCATTCCTCTAGATCCATACCTTTTATAGGTATTATGTTAATTCTCTGTTTACCTTACAACAAAATTCATTGTGTCCACATCTGCATCATTATTTCTTGAAACCTCAGAGAGATTTTCATCCCTACCATTATATTAAAACAGCTCTGATGAGGATTATCAGTGACATTTATTATATGTCTAAGCCCAGTAATCAGTTCCTAGTCTTTATCTTAGTTGATCAACAACAATTTTTCACATAATGGATCCTTTGTCCCCCAGGAAAAATGTTTTTATTTTCTTCCAGGAAAATATCAGTGGCTTGGGATTTGTCTTTGGATCTCTTAGCTTCTTCTTTAATCTTACTCCCTTGAGGATCTCTTCCTGCAATCTTGGCTTTAAATACCATCTACATACCAATAGCTTTCAAACGTGTATCTTAGGTATGGATTTATGGCTGAACTCCACATTTCTAGATTCTTCTATCTATTCACTACCTTCACTTAGATATTGAATGTGAACCTCGTTTTAACAATTTAAAAACACAACTTAACCTTTATCACTGTTGCACCAAACCTGCTCTTCTTACAGTTATCTATCTTATTGAGTGATCACTCCATCTTTCCCATTGTTCAGGCCCCAAACTTTAGTGCTATCCTTAATTTCTCTCTCATTTATAGCCCAAATCCAATTCCTAAGCAAACCCTATAGTGTCTACTTTAAAATACATCTAAGACAGTAAACGTGTAATCACTTCCCCTTGCTTTTGTCTGTTCTTAAAACAATAGTCAAAGTGATTCTTTTTGGTGCAAGTTAAATCATGTTACTCTGCCCCAAACTGTATAGTGGTTCCCACATTGTTACCTGTCCAGCAAGGCCCTACATGATCTGAACCCCTTGCTCTCTGACCTCTCCTCTAAGTACACCCACCACGAGCGTTTCTCAGCATCTTCAACTACACCAGCCTCACCTCTCCCAAAGTCATCCTGGCGACTTGTTCCTATACCCTTTTAATGTTTTATGTTGAGATCTCAACTTAGTTATTGTTCTGTTTAAAATGGCAATTATGATGCTTTGTTTTTTCATAATATTTATCATCTATCCAACATTTTATATATGTTATTTACTTATTTGCTTCTATTTCCATACAGGCAGGGATTTTTTAGTCTTTTTTTTTCACGGCTATATTCCCAGTGCCTAGAACAATGCCTGAAACATAGTATAGACTCAATGAATAAACGTGGTGACTAAATGATATACAACTTAAGCCTTTATAATTTTTGGTGCTTTTTCTTGTGTTGCTTAGTTTATGTGAAGCAGAAATTAACAATCTTGACATTAAATTTCTAGTAATCAGGGAATGGGCCATTTTTACCTCGTCTACAATGGCAGAAGAAGAAAACGTATTTGAAAATAAGACATACTACCATCCATGGAAAGCTCTTTGCATAGTGGGAATAGTCCTCAAGAACTCTCAATCAGAGGTGTTCCTTACTCTCCACAAAAGTAAGAGTTTCATTGCATTCCTTTGACCTGAGCTGAAGCAGACTATGTTAGTATAACACATTCATGGGATTTAGAAAAAATTTTGTAGTATGTATTATAGTGTGCATTTATGGTTCTGTGACAGAGTGCAAGGAGCAATAAGGTTGAGAAAAAAGTATTACAACAATGTATTTTCATCTGTATGTCCACATGTCAAAATGCTTTAATGCTGTTTTAAATTGGAATTATGACTAAAAGTAAATAAAGGCGTTGGAAAAATAATTGTTAGAACTATATATCCCATTTACTTGGAATGATAAAAATACATTGGACAAATATTTCTGGTAAAGTACTATAGTAAGTTTATACTTTGACTTGCCTCACTCTGCTCCAAACCTAACAATAATACATTAAATATATTTGGGGAAAAATAAATTGCAGGGCTGTAAAATAGAATGAACAGAAGTGGATTAGAAACAGAAGCTAAGAGAAGACCAGAGCCATGGCTGTTCTTGGCCTGCTATAGGCAAGGGTGGCCTGAGCTTATCTCCTGTGTGAAAATAACAGGGACAAAAAATAATCCCATGCAATAAAGCAGCAGTCCCTGACCTTTTTGGCACCAGAGACCAGTTTCATGGAAGACAATTTTTCCATTGACCAGAGGGTGGGGGTTGGTTTCAGAATGATTCAAGTGCATTACATTTATTGGGCAATATATTTCTATTATTACATTGTAATATATAATGAAATCATTATACAATTCATCATAATACAGAATCAGTGAGAACCCTGAGCTTATTTTCTTACAACTAGATGGTCCCATCTGGGGGTGATGGGAGACATTGACAAATCATCAGGCATTGTAATCTCATAAGGAGTTTGCAACCTAGCATGCACAGTTCACAACAGGGTTTGTACTCCGGTGAGAAGCTAATGCCACTGCTGATCTGAGGGGAGGTGGAACTCAGGAAGTAATGTGAGTGATGGGGAGTGGCTGTAAATACAGAAGAAACTTTGCTCACACACCCACCACTCACCTCCTGCTGTGCAACCCAGTTCCCAACAGGCCACAGGCCAGTACTGGTCCATAGTTCAGGGACTGGGGACCCCTGCAATAAAGTATACACAAAATTCATCTTATGAAATAATCTGAAAAAAAGACTTCAAAATGTACATTAAAGTATATTTAGGATACTCAAAATTTACGTAAATAATTTATAGATATAGTAAATCATAAATTCTAAACTGAAAGAAATGAAACAGGAAGTGGTAAGTATTAAAAAAAAAGCAATCAGAAATCTCTGCTATGCTGAGATTATAACTTATATTACTCCCTTCGATCTGTGGACCAGATTCAGAACATATGTGACCAAGGCTAAAGGTCTGGGTTTCATGGTTCAGACAGTGAAGCAAGCAGTGGAGACAGTAGGCTCAATTTCTTCATGTTAGTGACTTGGAGGAAGGTTCACAGCTTGAAGCCAGAGCTCCGGATAAGTCACCTCCAATCCTAAAAGGAAGCTACCCAAACAATGCCAATAAAGGTTAAGCTTTGACTGGGAAGACTTTATCAGAGCTATAGGCCTAGGGAAACAGAGAACAAAGATGTAGTCTTACTCCCAGTAGCTATGCTAACCTGTCCCCATGCATATATATGACATAGCCCTCACACCACAAAGGAGGCAGTAATTCGGATCTGCAACTGTAAAGCCTAAGAGGCCTGGTGACCTCTTGCAGGTTGGAAGCCTAGTGAGACTCTGAGTCACTGCATGGAAGTGAGGCCCTAACCTGCATCAGACTACGTATGAGATGAAGTCAAAACCAAATGTTTGGTTGGTTGTGATACTGAGATTTTAGAATTTGTGTTTCTGTTGTGGGAGGCAAAGTTAATATTAATTAATAACCTAATTAATATAATAACTATTTTAATTTGCCTAGTAAAATAAAAGTAACAAGATACAATGTACAATGGGTAATTAAAATATATGAAAGTTCTTTTTTCTGTTTATAAAAGGATAGAAACTCTGCGTAGATATAGGATTTTATAAAATTATTAAATCTTCTATCAATGCTACAAAAGGCAGATGAAATATGCACACAAAGATGACAACCAAGTGATAGAAGTAAGTCTAAATACATAAAAATATCATAATGAATGTAATCAAGTTGAACTCCTGATTAAAGGATAAATATTATCAGGATGAATAAAAACAGTAAAATATAGTGATAACCTGCATATAATAAACACTCCTAAAACACTCCTAAAATGAACTTAAAATAAAAATCAGCTTCATAGCAATATTAAAAATGGAAATAGCTTACAAGGCAAAACTTATTAACAAGAATAAAGAGAAATGCTACATTGTAATAAAAAGATAATTCACCAAGAACGTATCAAATCTATGAACTAGATGTTCACATCATTGTGCATTAAAGTATCTAAAGTAAAACTGAAAAGCACAAAAAGAAATTGACAAGTCTATAATTATGCTGGAACATGTGAAACACCCCTATGAAAGTGAGATAGATGAAGCAGACAAAAAATTAGCAAGGTTATGAGAATCTTAACAAAATAGACATATCTAACATGTCTGCCAATCTACATGTTTACTTCTACATTTGAGGATTAAAGTACTACTACAAGATATTCTTTTAAGAATACAAGATTTAATTTTTAAAAGAATTCCATTTTATACCCTTTTTCTTCTTACTGAGATGAATTTAAATTTTGAGTGTCCTCTGAGCAGCAAGAAATAAGAGCTACCGGACAATCATCTTTGCATTTGCATTTTTGGTTTGTTGGTAGTAGTGATAAAATAATGTAATATTTGCCTTGTTTTCATTGTCCTCGGTGGGTTTAAAAATTTTGACATTAAAAGTTTAGTTTTATAAACATTGAGTAGCATAAATGTGCTTTGTTTGCCAAGTTTTAAGTGAGCATTATTTAAAAGTTAAAAGAATGCTTACAACCATATTATGCAAGACAGACATATTATGGGATTAGTTATTTAGAGACAGTGTTCTATAACTTTCTTTTATTGTGGTAAGAATAACTAACATGAGATTGCCCTCTTAAATTTTTAAGTATATAATATATTATTGCTGACTGTAGGTACAGATCTCTCTAATGCTTACTCACCTTGCTTGACTGAAATTTTATGCCCATTGATTAACTCTCCATTTTTCCTTCCCTTCATAAGAACTAAAAATCAGATGAGTGAACGCCTGGTTTTTATATTATATCAAGGGAAAAGGCACTGAAGAGGTTAGGAAAGACAGTTTTGAATTGCCAAAACCACCCTTCCCCCATTTCCTAGCAGCAACCATGTGGTACAGAGAGAAAAACTACTTGGGACTATGCTTGGGTGGGAGAGTGCATGACTGTGGAACTTTGCATTGGAACTCTGTGCTGCCCTGTCACAATGGAAAGCAACACAGGGTAGAATTCAATTGGCACCCAAGGAGAGAACATTTAGACCAGCCCTAGCCAGAAGGTAATTGTCCATCCCAACAGTTGGAGATTGAGTTCCAGCTAGCCCCACCACAGTGAACTAAAGTGCTCTGGGTTTGTAAATAAATTTGAAAGGCAATCTAGGCCACGGAGCTGAAATTCCTGGGAAAGTCCCGGTGCTGTGTTGGGCCTGGAGCTAGTGGACTTGGGGTACACATGATCTAGTGAGACACTAACTGGAATGGCCAAGAAAGTGCTTGTGTCACCCCACCCAAACCACAAGCATTGCAGCTCACAAGCTCTGGGAGAGACTTTTTCACGTGAGGAAAGGAGAGGGAAGAATAAATGTGGCTTTGTCTTGCAACTTGGATACCAGCTCAGCCACAGTAAAATAAAGCACCAAACAGAGTCCTGAAGGCCCCATTCTCAGTTGTAGCTCTTGACCAACATTTCTAGGCAACCCCTGGGGCCAAAAAGAAACCCACTGCCTTGATGGGAAAGACCTCGTCCTGGCAGAATTCATCCCTTGCTGACTAAAGAGCTCTTGGGCCTTGAATAAACACTCACAGTAGCTAGGCAGTACCTTCCACAGACCTTGGGTGAAACCTACTACCAAACTGGCTTCAAGTATGAACTAGCACATTCCAAGCACCAGGATGGCCATGGGGAGAGACTCCTACTTGAGGAAAAGAGACTTTGTCTTGCAACTTGAGTACCAGCTCAGCTGCGGTAAAATAAAGCACCAAGCAGACTCCTAAACACTCTGGTTCCAGGCCTCAGCACCTAGATGGCATTTCTAGACATTCTCTGGGCCAGAAAGGAACCCGTTGCCCTGAAGGCAGAGACTCAGGCCTGGCAAGATTCACCACAAGCTGGCTAAAGAGTCCTTGGGCCTTCAATAAACATCAGTGGTAACCAGGTAGTACTTTCCATGGGTCTTGGGCAAGACCCATTACTGTGCTGACTTCAGATCTGACCGAGCACACTCTTAGTGGTGTTGGCCACAGGGATACCCCAGACATCAACACTAGACCTGACCTATTAGAAATACTAAGGGGAATTCTCCAATCTGAAATAAAAAGATGTTAATGAGCAATAAGAAATCATCTGAGGGTACAAAACTCACTGGTACTAAGCACACAGAAAAATACAGAATATTATAACACTATCATTGTGGTGTGAAAACTGTATCAGGAGCAGAAAGACTAAAAGATGAATCTATCAAAAATAATAGCTCCCACAACTTTTCAAGACATAAACAGTACAATAAAATATACACAGAAATAACAAAAGGTAAAAAACGGAGTGGTGGGGTAAAGTCAATACGTTGAGTTTTTATTAGTTTTCTCTTTATTAGTTTGTTCTGCAATCAGCATTTTCATCAGTTTAAAATAATGGGTTATAAAATGATATTTGGAAGCCTCACTGTAACCTCAAATCAAGAAACATACAACTGATGCACAAAAAAAGTAAGAAATTAAAACATACTACCAGAGAAATCACCTTCATTAAAAGGGAGATAGGAAGAAAGGAAGAGAAGGCAGTAGCGAGGCAGGGAAGGGAGACCACAAAACAACCAGGAAAAAAAAATGGCAGTAGTGAATCCTTACTCATCAATAATAACACGGAAAGTAAATGGACTAAACTCTATATTCAAAAGATAAAGTGGCAGAATGAACTAAAAAACAAATCCCAACTATCTGCTACCAGAAACACACTTCCCCTATGAAGACACACATAGGCTGAAAATAAAGGAATGGAAAAAGATACTTCATGCAAATGGAAACCAAAAAAGAGCAGGAGTAGCTATATTTTTATATCAAGTAAAAGAGATTTCAAGAAAGCAACCAGAAAAAGAGGCAAAGAAGGTCTTTACATACTGATAAGGGAGTCAATTCAGTGAGAGATTGTAACAATTATAAATATATATGCATTCAACATTGAAGTGCTGAGGTATATCAAGCAATTATTATTAGAGCTAAAGAAAGAGATAGACCCCAATACAATAATAAGAGGAGACTTTAACCCCACTTTGAGCCTTGGATAGATGATCCAGGCAGAAAATCAACACACAAACATTGTACTTAATCTGCAGTATAGACCAAATGGACCTAATAGATATTTACAGAATATTTCATCCAAGAGCTGTAGAATACCCATTCTCCTCCTCAGCACATGGGACATTCTGAAGGCTAGAACATATTTTAGGCCACAAAACCAGTCTTGAAAATTAAAAAAAAAAAAAAAATCGGCCAGGTGCAGTGGCTCACGCCTGTAATCTCAGCACTTTGGGAGACTGAGGTGAGTGGATCACAAGGTCAGGTGTTTGAGACCAGTCTGACCAACGTGGTGAAACCCCATTTCTACTAAATATACAAAAATTAGCCAGGTGTGGTAGTGCACACCTGTAATCCCAACTACTCAGGAGGCTGTGGCAGGAGGATCACTTGAACCTGGGAGGTGGAGGTTGCAGTGAGCCAAGATCGTACCATTGTACTCCAGCCTGGATGACAGTGTGAGTCTCTGTCTAAAAAAAAAAAAAAAAAAAAAAAAAAAAAATCAAAGAAATTGAAATAATATCAGTGTCTTCTCTCATATAATGTAATCAAGTATCTTCTCTCATATAACATAATATAGACACAGACAGCTAGACCAATGGAACAGAATAGATAACTTAGAAACAAATTCATACATCTATAGTAATCTCATTTTTTACAAAGAGGACAAGAACATACATTGGGAAAAGGACTTCTCTTTAATAAATGGCGGTAGGAAAACTGGATATCCATATGCAGAAGAATGAAACTAGACTCCTATATCTTCCATATCCAAACATAATATGAGAGAAGAAACTAGACTCCTATCTCTTCAATATCATGTAACATAATATGAGAGAAGATACTTGATTACATTATCTGAGAGAAAACACTGATATTATTTTAATTTCTTTGATTATTTAAAACAAGAGAAACCTTGGAAACGATACACACAAATGGAAATTAAACAATATGCTCTTAAATGATAAGTAGTTCAATGAATAAACTAAAAGGCAAATTTAAAAAAAAATTCTTGAAGCAAATGAAAAAGTAAACACGATATACCAAAACCTATGACACAGCAACAGCAATAGTAAGAGGAAAGTATATAGCAATAAGTGCCTACATCAAAAAAGGAGAAAAACTTCAAATAAACAACCTAATGATAAATCTTAAAGAACTAAAAATGCAAGAGCAAACCAAACCCAAAATCAGTAGAAGAAACAATAAAGATCAGAGCAGGGATACATAAAATTAAAAAAAAATTGCAAAAGATCAATAAAGTAAAAAATTAGTTTTTCAAAAAGATAAATAAAAACTGATAGACCTTAAGTCAGACTATGAAAAAAGAGAAGACCAAAATAAATAAAATCGGAGATTAAAAAGGAGACATTTCAAGTGATATTGCAGAAATTAAAATAATTATTACAGACTACTGTGAGCAACTATATGCTAATAAGTTGGAAAACCTAGAAGAAATAAGTTCCCAGAAACACACAACTTACCAAAATTAAACCATGAAGAAATCCAAAACTGGAATAGACCAATAACAAGGTATGAGATAGAAGCTGTAATAAAATGTCTCCCAGCAAAGAAAGGCTTGGGATCTGATAGCTTCACTGCTAAATATTACCATTTAAAGAAAAAGTAATATCAATCCTATTACCTATTTCAACAAATAGAGGAAGAAGAAATACTTCTAAACTAATTATATAAAGCCAATATTACCCTGGTATCAAAAAAGATAAAAAGACACATCAAAAATATAAAACTGTAGGTCAATATTGCTGATGAACACTTATGCAAAAATTGTCAACAAAATACTGGCAAATTGAATTCAACAAGACATTAAAAGATAATTCATCACGATCAAGTGGGACTTATCCGAGGGATATAAGGATGGCTCGACATATGCAATACATCATATCAACAGAATAAAAAACAAAAACCATAAAATCATTTCAAGTGATGGTGGAAAACTACTTGATTTTATGGTTACGGGTTTTTTAAAAACCTTAAGAGTTAGCATCTCTACATGATACAAACTCTCAATAAACTGGGTATAGAGGGAACATACCTCAACACAATAAATATACCTCAACATATCATACATATGATATAGCAACATATTATATATATGGATAGATCCACAGATAGTATCATACTGAATGGGGAAAAACTGAAGCATTTCCCCTAAACTCTGGAACAAGACAGAGATGCCCATTTTAACCAGTTATTCAACACAGTACTAGAAGTCATAGCCAGAGCAATCAGATTAGATAAAGATATAAAGGGCATCCAAAATGGAAATGAATAAGTAAAATTATTGTTGTTTGTAGAGGATATTATCTTATGTTTGGAAAAATCTAAATATTCCACCAAAAAAAAAAAAACTGTCAACATGCAAAAATCAGTAGCATTTCTACATGCCAACAGTGAACAATCTGAAAAAGAAATGTAAAAATTAATCCCACTTACAACCACCACAAATAAAATAAAATACATAAGAATTAACCTAACCAAAGAAGTGAAAGATCTCTACAATGGAGACTATAAAACACTGATGAAAGCATTGAAGAAGACACAAAAAATTGAAAGATATTCTGTGTTCAAAGATTGGAAGAATCAGTGCTGTTAAAATGTCCATACTACCCCAAATAATCTGCAGTTTCATTGCAATCCCTTCCTATCAAAATACTAACAATATTCTTCACAGGAATAGAAGACAATTCTAAAATTTATATGGACCCACAAAAGACTCTCAGTAGCCAAAGCCATCCTGAACATAATTACAAAATTGAGAGAATCATATTATCTGACTTCAAATTATATGGCAGAGCTATGGTGAACCAAATAGCCTGGTATTGGCATCACGACAGACACATAGACCAATGGAACAGAACAGTTAACTCAGAAACAAATTCATACATCTACAGTGAACTTATTTTTTACAAAGGGGACAAGAACATACATTGGGGAAATAACTTCTTTTTAATAAATGGTGCTGGTAAAACTGGATATCCATATGCAGAAGAATGAAACTAGACACCTATTTCTTCTGTATCCAAAATCAAATCACAATGGATTTAAGAGTTAAATCTAAGACCTAAAAGTACTACAGAAAAAACATTGGGGAAAATCTATAAGACATAAGTTTGGACAAAGACCTCCACAAGCACAGGCAACCAAAGCAAAAAACGGACAAATGGAATCACATCATGTTAAAAAGCTTCTGCATAGTACAGGACACAATCAGTAAAGAGACAACCTACAGAATGGCAGAAAATATTTTCAAACTATCCATTTGACAAGGGATTAATAACTAGAAGATATAAAGAGCTCAAACTCAATAGGAAAAAATCTAATAATCAGATTAGAAATGGACATAAGGTCTGAACATATGTTTCTCAAAAAAAAGATATACAAATGACAAGTATATGAAAAGGTACTCAGTATAATTGATCATCAGAGAAATGCAAACCAAAACTACAGTGAGATATCATCTCACCCACATTAAAATGACTTTTATCTAAAAGATAGACAATGACAAAATGCTGGAGAGGATGTGGAAAAAAAAAAGACCCTCATACACTGTTGGTGGGAATGTAAATAAGTACAACCACTATGGAGAACAGTTTGAAGATTCCACGCAAAACTGAAACTAGAACTACCATAGGATCCAGCAATCCCACTGCTAGGTATATACCCAAAAGAAAGAAAAACAGTATATAAAAGAGATATCTGTACCCCTATGTTTATTACAGAACTATTGACAATAGGCAAGATTTGGAAACAATCTAAGTGTCCATTAATATAAAAAAGGTGGTACTTTTACACAATGGAATACTATTCAGCATAAAAATTAATGAGATTCTGTCATTTACAGTAACACTGATGGAACTGGAGGACATTAGGCTAAATGAAGTAAGACAGGCACAGGAAGACACACTTGCATGTTCTTACTCATTTATGGAAGCTAAAAATGGAAACAATTGAACTTATGGAGATAGAGTAGAATGATGGTTACCAAAACCTGGGAAGGGTAGTGGTAGGGAGTTGGGGGGACTATTGGGGATAGTTAATAGGTACAAAATATAGTTCATGAGAATTAATAATATCTAGTATTTCATAGCAAAACTCGATGGCTTCAAACAATGATTTATTGTACATTTAAATTAACTAAAAGAGTATAATTGGAATGTTTGTAACAGAAATAAATGGTAAAAGCTTGAGGTGATGAGTACACCATTTACCCTGCTGTAAACAGTAGAACACTGAACGCCTGTATCAAAACATCTCACATGCCCCATAAATACATACACCTTCTATGTACCCAAGAAATTAAAACTTTTGAAATTTAAAAAAATCATATGGGCCAGGTGTGGTGACTCACGACTGTAATCTCAGCACTTTGCGAAGCTGAGGTGGCAGATCATGAGTTTGAGACCAGCCTGGCCAATGTAGTTAGTGAAACCTCATCTTCGCTAAAAAGACAAAAATTAGCTGGATGTGGTGGTGTGTGCCTCTAATCTCAGCTACTCAGGAGGCTGAGGCAGGAGAATTTCTTGAACTCAGGAGGTGGAGGTTGCAGTGAGCTGAGATCACACCACTGCACTCCAGCCTGGGAGAGTGAGACTCGGTTAAAAAAAAAAAAAAAAATATATATATATATATATATATATGGAAGTATAAAACCCAGTGGCAGAAGTAAATTTGTAATCAAAGTCAGAATACTTAATTAACGCAATGACAGTGCATAATCTTTTGAATCTCAGTACAAAGCTCAAAAGTGAAAATAATAATAACCAGAGCTACAATAAGTTGTTATGGAATACATGATATAAATAGATGTAAATTATGGCAACAGAATTATAAATTGTGGGGGCAGGGTAAAAGTCTAGAATATTCATATGTGACCAAAGTTAAGTTGCTAGCAGCTCAAAATAGTCTACTATAACTAAAAGATATTTTTTGTAAGTCTTACTATAACCAGAAGAGAAAAAAATTAAAGCAGATACACAAATGAGAAAGAGAAATGAATCAAAGTGTATCAGTATAGATATATGATATACATCCATGTATATGTATATATACGTATATATGATATACATCCATATATATGTGTATATATATGATATACATCCATATATACATATATGTGTGTGTATATGTATATATGGATGTATATCATATGTGTATATATACATATATATGGATGCCTATCATATGTATGTATATATAAGTATACATATATACGTATATACTTATCTATACATACAGATATATATGTATTTATGTATATATACAGATATATACATATATATGGCAAGTCTAGATATATATGTGTGTGTATATGTGTGTGTGTGTGCGTGTATATATATATGGCAAGTCTTGAGCATTATATTTGTGTGTATACATGCATATCCATACATATGATATCTATGTTTCTTCCCGACTCTTCTTACTTGTCATCTGTTTACTGTGCTAACAGGAAGCTGCCCTCTAAAGATACTCCTAAAATGACAGAAAACAGTCTTTCAGCATCCCAGATCCAGCCCAGGTGGTCTAGGCTTAACTTCAGTGAGACATAGCAGTATGACTTTATGATTGTAATGAAGAGAAATTATGTCCATAATAATACCATACTAAATCTCAAAAACAAATGAGCTATTCCACCCAAGATGAATCTGCATTTCTATAAAAGGAGAGAACAAAGATGTAGAGTTTGATAATGTCTTTCAAAAATATCTAGGAAAGAATGTGCTGTACTACATGAAGTTTATCTATCAAGTACATCAAGGTATTTGCTCATTTACTCATTCATTCACTTGGCAAATATTGATAGAGCAGTATATTTCGTGCCATACACACTGTGCTGAGCTCTTGAGATATGACAGTGAACAAGATAATCTTTACCAAGCTGCCAACATAATGCAAACAATTAGTGAAAGCACCACTAAGTCATCAATTAGACTGCGACAAGTGTGAAGAGGAAAATAAGTAGGAGTAAAGGAGATATATTTAAAATGGGATTAAAGCCAGTCATAAATAGAGTCAGAGGAAAAATATGCTAGACATCGTGGTGGGGGAAGGGGTTAAAGACCCTGAATAAAAATCTGATAATAAACAATGTGTCAGGAGGACAGAGCAGGAGAAGGAGTATCAGGACCCAAACTGGGAGAGGCCCAAGTGGGGTCACACACAGGGCCTTGTTAACTACAATATGAAGTTTGTACATTAATTGAAGTTCAAAGAGCTTTCCCCATGTGATTCATATGTCAGCTCTTTTGTGTTTTCACATATATGTATATATGTGTGTGTGTGTGTGTGTGTGTTTGTATTTTTTTTTTCTGAGATGTAGTTTCACTCTTGTTGCCCAGGCTGGAGTGCAATGGTGTGACCTTGGCTCACTACAACTTCTGCCTCCTGGGCTCAAGTGATTCTCCTGCATCGCTTCCTGAGTAGCTGGAACTAAAAGCATACACCACCATGCCTGGGTAATTTTTCATATTTTTAGTAGAGATGGGGTTTCACCATGTTGACCAGGCTGGTCTCAAACTTCTGACCTCAGGTGATCTGCCTGCATTGGCCTCCCACAGTGCTGGGATTGCAGGCATGAGGCACTGTGCCTGGCTGACTTGCTTTATATATATACTACATTATTTTTAAAACTAAGATCTTACTATTTATCCATCTGTAGATAAATATATTATCTAGAAAAATTACATATGACAAAATAATATAGTGTGACAATTTAATAGTTATATAATACAAATTATATTACCATGTATATTTTACATAATATATAAGTAATACAGAATATTTGCCATCTAAATATTAAATATGTTTCCCCCTTTTAAAGTAATTTTTCCCTGAAAAGCTATTACTAAAATAATAGTGCTTTAAAGGAAACAAGATAACCAAGCTAGAGTTAGATGTGCATTAATAAATTGGCCACTAGCATCTATAGAACTTAGATATCCTCAACAGATGGCCCTCTCCAGTGACACTTTGATAAAAGTGGCAAATCATTAATACTTGTAAATCAATCATGCCACTTAGTGCTAATGAATTAAAAACCATTCATGAAGACTGTCCAGTTCTTGGCTAATGATATGACAGCTGACCTGATCAAGCCTGCTGAGGATGATGGCTTTGTCAAACAGTAACTGACTCTTCAGATTTTTTTCTCCTGTCATCTTTCACAAGACCTAGCATCAATGAGTTTGGAGCAAATGTAAGGGGAATCTACATAATGAGATGCTTTGCTCTATTATGTTTATATTTTGTATTACTCTTTGTGGAATTATAAGTAGAAAAAGGTCAAGGAGTTCCTCTAATTTAAAGAAACAAGGATATAATTGTACAGGAGGCACAGAAAATAGCCAACTGGGAAGCTGAGAGGTCAGATATAATATGTCTCCGATGTCCAGAAATGCACAGAGGCACCTTGGCTGCAAAATATAGCCACCAAGGCCATAATAAAAAGTGATTATCATTTGACTTTCTCTCTTCATCTTACATGTACGCAGGAGCTAAAATAGAAAATGTTGGGAGACTACTTTGGGTTCAAGAAATCTGGTCAGAGAGACAGAGGTGAAAACACCCCAGAATAGGACATACCGAGGTAGGCTCTGGTTTCAGATTAGATGCTAAATATTCATGCCATGTTCCATGCCAATTTGCTATCATCACAAAGAAACCTACAGATTTGTTTCTTTAAGAATGCCAAAGCTATATAAAGACATACCCAAGGCTGGGTAATTTATAAAGGAAAAAAATTTAATTGATTCACAGTTCAGCATGGCTGGGTAGGCCTGAGGAAACTTACAGGTATGGCAGAGGGGGAAGCAAACATGTCTTTCTTTACATGATGGCAGTAAGGAGAAATGCAGATAAAAAAAAGTAGGGGGAAAGCCCGTTATAAGACCATCAGATCTCATGAGAACTCACTCTCTATCATGAGAATAGCATGGAGACAACCACCCCCATGATTCAATTACCTCCCACCAGGTCCCTCCCAGGATACATGGGTATTATGGGAACTACAGTTCAAGGTGAGATTTGGGTGGGGACACAGCCAACCCATATCCAGGTTGTATTCAAAATCAAAGCAAACCCAAGCATCAGTTTGGGGGAGTGGTGGTACCAAATGGCTGATAGAATTTCTTGCATCCATGAGATTTTGTGATACTTTAAAATTCTTTAGTCACGTAGATACAGGCTCAACAAGCCACATAAATTATCTAAATAATCTGATCTTTCATCTCTATAAAAATATGTAAGTGACAGAAAGACACTTTCTAACCTGAGCCAAATCAAGGAAAAAAAAAAAAAAAACTAAGTGTGGAAATCTGTGGGAAGAAATAACACACATTTATGTAGTGGTTTGAGTGGTTGAGTCCTGTCAGAACCCTTGGCATGAGGATCTTTGCTCTGCTTCTGAGTCTCCTCTTGACAAACCATTTAATCTCTTTGAAAACTTGAAAATTCTTAACTCATTCTTGTTTTCCATTTTGTCCAGTGGGAATTATAGACCTAGTTCATAGGATCACTATAAAATTAAATAAGATGAAGCATATACTCACAGAGTATAGTGCCTAACATTTGGCAAGTACTCAGCTATGGCCAGCAGTTATTATATCATTTATTTATTTCCAATTATTTACATCTCTCATCTTTAGTTTTACTCAGGTTCTCTGGGTTTAATAACCCATTTACATTAAGGCTTTTCATCTCATATGAAATAATGAAATAAGCTCTGATTCACTTTCTTTCCATGAAACACAGCCTCTTTGCATCCTCCCAAACGAAAGCAGCAAACTGGAAAACAATTTCAAATACTATGCATTCCATGTGTAGAAAACCAGAGTGAGGAAAAAATACTCTATCAGATCATATTTAAATTGAACATTCTGAGCTACTGGATTTGGGTGTTTGACTCAGTCTGTAACTGACATTCCTGAAGCATATCCAAGCAAACCCAAAGTACAACAGTTTTTGCATTTCCTCCTTATTGCAGTCAGTCATCCACTCAAGAATTATTTGATTCTGTAGTAGAACTGAATGATTTCGACAATAGAAGGGGGCTTAGAAATGCCCTATTACAATATGTCCTTTTCAAAAAACAGGTCCAGGAAGGTTAAATGCCCTGTTTTTATTTCCACAGTGGGTAGAAAATAAACAATACATCCTGCAAGGCAGTGTAGTAAATAGAATGATGAGTAGGAGCTTCCACTTAGTCTTGAGGACAAGGTTAGTAGGGAAATGAGATATGTGTACAGATATTAATAATAGGAATGCAAGATAGGAAGGGAGCTGGAAAAGAGTTGTCAAGTTCTACAGAAATTTTTATAGGATAAAGTATTACATCCAGCTAGGATAAATGGTTGAAGTAGAATCCCATGTTTGTGTTATCTTATTAACCATTCCCCTTTCTTCTGTTAGCAAAAGCCTCCTTTTCCTTTTAGGAGTCACTATCCAGCACTCACAGTTCATATCATTCAGGTGGAATTAACCACACTCCCAAGACCATGATTAATAATGACCTTGTCTACCTGATTGGAGCACCATGTTCTCCAGCTATGACAACTGCCTTGGCAATGGGCACATGACCCAGTGGCATCCATAAGAGCCCTACCCGGGATTTTTGCTGGATATATCGACAAGCAGGTTTTCTCATTTTAATAGGGTTGTTAAGTTAGCACAATTTATTGCTTGAAACTGCGGGCACCCATTTTGCTACTTCAAAAGAAGATCTATAAAGAAATAATTTTCCTCTTTGGTAAAGAAGGCTGCATGATAGACATGTTATTAATGTTTTTGTAAAGTCCTTTTTCAGAAGGAGCAACATACTTCTTTCCTTCTTGACATAAATTTGTGTTCTGTGAAATGATTCTTTCTACTGATGTTTTCAATTGCTTAAATGTCACTCCTGGTTCCTGGGAAATTCCAGGGGTGTCATTTCACATTCAGCACATACATTCACTTTCAGTGATTACTTACAATGTCTAATCTTTTCTTCTTTAAATCTTCTTCAACTAAAAAATTTTCAAACCCATCATCATTAGCTTAAACCAATATGGGAAAGAAATATTTTACCTATTACAAGCATGGTTACATCTGGGAGTCAGTTTTTTAATAATAATACTTATATTCCTGTGAATTCTTTTTACTTTTTTAGTGATGCCTTAGCAACATTTCCTTCCTTAGAATATCCAGATATCCTCCCAAATTATTAGGAAAATTTTTATCCTGCTTTAACTGATTTGGTGACTGTAGCCCAAAGGTGCTAAGCTAGTGCTTATGGGCAGAATCAGGCTCGTTACAGAGCTGGGGTTTAAATTTCAGACACCTACCCCAGAAGTTTTTCCATGATTAACATAATTTTTCAAAGTTATAGAGTTGAAAGGACTTTTCCATCTAGCTAAAGGATACATTTGCTTAGGGACATTTATATATTTTGGAATAAAATGTGATGATAGACTTTATGACAGCAAACCTTTTGCCCTATAACATTGCCAGTAATTCTTGAGGATAAATATTGACATGCTGAAGAATTTACAATAATACAAAAATACAGCTTCTATAGAGACTAGGGTCCACTGGTTCAATCATGACCTAAGAAAGAAGGCTTAATTATTCTTACTGCAATAGTAAAATCTTGCTTCAAGAGCTGCCTCAGAGCATTCCTTTTAAAGCAGAACTTGAGCAGCCATGAGAATCACTTAAAGTGCTTATTAAAAATACAGATTCCCTAGGCTTATTATCACAAATTACTCAGTGGTTATGAGAGGAGCCCTATAATCTGTTTGTGGTACACAATTCACATGTTAAGAACATAATGGCCCTCCAGCCATGTTTCCCAAGAAGGCTCTGAAGTTATGTCATTGTAGTGGGATTCCTAGAGGAATACCATGAAGAGGTCTTGCAAACCAGATGTAAGCAATACCGTCTGCTGAAAGCTAAACAATAAAAAACAGATTAGAGCAACAGGATATAAAGTCATCTTGAGTTCTTATCAACAAGTCAGGCATGACAGTAGAGTCAACAAACCTAAAAAAATAATATGTCAACCAGAAGAGGTCAGCTATAAAACAGAGGAAAATGATGCTCCTGCAACAAAGAGTAACAGCAGCAAACATCCAAGTTGGCTTATTCTTGGGAGCTCCAAGTATGCACCCAGTGCTGACACATGCCTAATATGGATTAGACCACCTGGCTTTTCTCTAGGGCCTTGATTTTCATTCTTTTCTTCCTTATTATCTCCTCCCAAGGAACCCTTTAGACTTTTTCCCCCTAATTATTTCCCCATGAAATGTTAGTACCATAAAATATTGTGTATCTATTTCTATACGGTATTTTACACATAAAGAGTAGGATCCCCTTCTCACCACCAAGAATTTTTGCCTTCTTGGTGTTAATATTGCCCTGATTGAGAATACATGCCTCCAGGGACACTTCAAACTTGCTCTCTCGCAGTAAAAGCTCAACATTATATGACAGACTTCTTAACATTCTAGCATATTTTCACTTATGTGCACTATTATTTTAGCAGATACTCTTAGAGTGATGCTCTGAAAACAGCCATGGAATTAGATGCATTTTATTTTGTGTGGAATAAACTGCTTTCTATACTTACAACGTGAAGTTGCACATATTGGCTCATAATTTAGCCACATCAACTGATCTGATCGAAACATGACCTCCGTCTCTCTTGCCAAAAGTTAGTGGCAAAATGAGAAGAACCTGTTACATCTTATTGTTAGTCTCCACAGTTACGAGAACTACACAAAAGTTTCTCCGGACATCCTAACTCTAGCTTGATATCATTCCTATTTATTAAGCCTCTCCTTGACCATTTCTTCTAGAACAATAGTCTGTTTCTTCCTTGTCCCCAAATACAACATGGCTCTTCCTTTCTCTATATCTTTGTTTTTGCTCCTCTTTTTGTGTGAAATGTCATCCTTTTTTTGCATCTACCCAT
The DNA here is from genome assembly GCA_963573385.1 of Cacajao melanocephalus. Taxonomy (NCBI): domain Eukaryota; kingdom Metazoa; phylum Chordata; class Mammalia; order Primates; family Pitheciidae; genus Cacajao; species Cacajao melanocephalus. The sequence goes on along the minus strand of CAUYLG010054066.1, from coordinate 19,530 downwards.
GCAAATTCAAGGTACATTTCTTTCGTAAAGTATTCTTAGCCCACGGTGACTTCCTCCTTCTCTCCTCCAGCAGCCCTTCCCGTGTCTAGTATTATTTGGTAGGTATTCGTGAATGGTGGAAGATACCTGAATTACCCCGAGTTACTCCTGGCATATCTATAGCCCTCTGCAGCAACTTTAGTCCCTGCCTCCTCAGAAGAAAGAATTTGACAGAGGGGCATAAAGCAGTAAAAGAGACTGAGGCAAGTTTCAGAGCAGGAGTGGAAATTTATTTCAAAAGGCTTTAGAACATGAAAGAAAAGAAGATTCACTTGGAAGAGATCCAAGAGGGCTCCTGAAGGTCAAAGAGAGGAAAAAAGGGACATTTAACCTTGATCCTAGGGCTTTATAGGCTTGCCTCTTTTCCACAATTCTTCCCTTAGGGTGGGCTTCCCTCATGCTCAGTGCCCTCCTTACCCTTAAGAAGTGAGCAAGGACAGTGTGTTTAGGAAGTTGTACACACGCCCATCTGAGGCTTTCTTCCTTTTTCCTATGTAGTGTACCCGGAAGGTTGTGCTTCGCCACCTTGTCTCTTCAAGCACATGCCCAGGAAGTTTTTTCTCCCTGGCATCTATATTCAATTAACGCTTTAATGCTAATAGCTATGGATCATCAGGAAATGTCCTTTCCCTGGCTTCAGAGACATAGTGTGGTAATTGTTGAACTATCACCTAATATTCCCAGTGGGTAGGGGGAGAGCCCTCTCCTGCCCCACTTATGCCTGTTTAATTACCTTTAACAAATTTATGCACTCCTCAAGGGCCTACAATAGGGTCCACACACACACATATATTGAAGACCAAAATGAGGATGGAAGCCCTTTTGTACTTTACTCGTGACAGCTGTTAATAGTCAATCATTTCCACTGAACAATGAAGAAGCTCAAGAAAGACACTTTCAGTGATGTCAGGTTAATGTACAAATAAAAGCTAATTGCCTCCTGGGTTTTGTTACTGTCTTTATAGACCCAGAGCCCTCAACATAATCTTATGTACACAGAATATGTTCAGGAATAACTATGTCTTTGATAAATGAATAGATGAATAAATCTATCCAATACGGATGCTACTAAGAATGCTACAGCCTCCATTCCAGAGCCTACCAGAAACCTAAATGGAAAGGACAGAGAAAAAAATGAAGACAATAAGAGGGAGATAAATATTAGTCACATCTAGGGGATGTTTGCCGGAGTTCTTAAATTCTCTGGATGTCAACTAAAAAAAATGTAAATGATATATTCTGGGACTAAAACTCTAAGTTACCCTATATCTAAACTGTTAATTATCTTCAATGTCATGAAAACATTTGTCAAGAGAAGAAAAGACTCAGGCGGGCCCCAATAACTGCTTTTATTTATCTAAAAAGATCATTCAGTTTTGAGCTCAATGTAAAGAAGACATTTCTTACAGTAAAATTTAGTCAAGGTAAGATTAAACTTCTTTTGGAGATGAGTCCCATGTCACTAGCAGCATTGAAGAATACATTGGACAGCTTGGAAAGAAATCATTAAAAGGCATTCAAACAGCAGAAGAGAGCAGGGGAGACTTGACCACCCTAAATTATTCCCCAGTCACATGAGACTGTAATCCAGATGGCTCACTCCAGAGCTAACTGGTAATTTACTGTGAGTATCATATTCAGAGCATACAGGCCATTCACTGAAAGGGCCTGATTCCTTTATCTTCATGAAGACAGGAGCTACACTCTCAAACATTGCAACTTCCTATGCTCAGTAACAATCAAACAAAGGAATCATCATAGTGAAGAAAAAAATTAAAAAACAAGTAGCTGTTTAAAATTGGAATTATTGTTGCTGCTGTAAAGAAAAGCATTTGTTAATTTCTGCTTTTGTCCTACTCATAAAATTACCAAGATGTTTTTCCCAGGTGTGGGGTAGCTCTTTTGATTACAGGCTATTTGAATATTACATTTCTTCCCAGAGAGCAACTTTATGCTGTAGGCAAATTGAGCTGTTTTCATATAAATACAGTCAATGCTTCAACAATATTTTAATTACCAACTAAATGGGTACTTGACTTTCCCCCCCAACCCACCATCCATTACAATCCTCTGAATGACCTCCCTAATTCAGGTAGACCCATGGGAAAATCATTAAACCCAAAGCCAAAGTGTTTCCTAGAATTCCTCCATTATAATACTTATTCCTCATATATACCACATTAATATCTTCTCTAAGTAACCCAAAGCCTTTTCTTGGTAGAGCAACCTCGATAAAAAATAACTGATGTCTGCTGAGCACATAATTTATGTTACTTACATAGTGCTCACAAAAACTGATGAAATAAATATTATTATTCCCATTAATTGAGGAGATACTGAGGCTTTGAAATTAGGTAAATGACCCCAGGAAATATAATTAGTTAATATGTAGTGCAGCTGAAATTCAACCTTATGTTCACCTTGTTCTAGAGTCTGAGTTCTTTACTGCAATGTTATTCTTTAAGTCATTGATCCTCAAAATGTATCCCCTGAATCATCTGACTTTGGAACTTGTCAGAAATGCAAATTTCCAGGCCCCACTATATTTACCCAATCAGAAACTCTGCCTTTCGGTGATTCTGATGTGTTCTGAGAATCACTGGTTTAAGCAAATAATGTATCCCTACTATGTATCAAGAGTCATTCTGGGTACAATATAAGCTACAGAAAAATAGGAATGTTTGGCTTCTTCACATAAGAGTTTATGATTTAGCAATATATATATATATTTATATACAAATATATATATTTTATAATATATAAATATATATATTATATATTATAAAAAAATATATATTTATATATATATATTTTATATATATGTGACATGGTAAAAAGCCCCACAAAACTGCATACCTCAACCACACCTTGGCTTTCTGTTTAAACTGCTCCCTGTAACCCGTAATGTGACAAGCAAACAGTCCAAACCCAGGCCATCTTGGCCCCTGCGACTTGTAATTTCCACCCTACCCAGACAATGTGTAAACAAATGCTTATCTTGACTTTTGTTAACCACTTAAGTAACAATCAGAATGTCAAAAGTCCCCTGGCCCTCCGAATGTCAGAAGCTCCTCACCCCCACCCCCGCCCCTCACCCTCATCTCCACCCAGAAGGTGATTTACAGAATTCACTAGCCCTCGGAATGCCTGAAGCTCCTCACCCCCCCCCCCCCCCCACACCCACACCCCCCGGGGGTTTTAGGGGTATAAAATGTCTTGACACCCTCCTTTTTGGGGCCACGGTTTGGAGAGACATGAGTCCTCCGTGGTCGCCGGCAATAAAGACCCTGCAATTTGGCCTACTTTTTTCTTGGTGTTGACTTTCTATGCTCGGTTCAGTACAACATTAGGGTATCATAGAAAAAGGTCAGTCCTCTATAGGCTCCCAGTCAGAGTTCCACTGATCTTCTCCTGTGGCTTCCTCCATGAATTTCTCAGCAATGTTGCGTGTGGTCTGACATCCGGTTGTGTGTGCCCACACTCACCCCAATATGCTCTGAGGAGGATAGCAGGCCCCTCTAGGAAGCACCAGAAATAGGGGTGACTATATGGTCTCCTCCCAAATGGTATCATTCATTCTCTGTTGAAAGATGATTACAAAGACAATACACACATACACACACACACACTATCACATGAGGGTAGTGTACAACATCAAAAAATCAGGCACGCTATACTGCGAATTCAGAAGCAACATCATCTCTGAAGAAACAGATAGGATGCTGGGAAAGTTCTATATCTTGATTTGAGTGGTGTTTACCTGAGCAAATGCATATGTAAAAATTAATTGAGCTGTATATTCAAGAAGTGTGCCCTTGACTGCATTTAAGTTATATGTCCATTTATAACATGTAAAGGGAGGAGGAACACTAGGGGAAAAGATTCAATAACTGAGATTGACTGGAACACCATCACGAACAAATCCCCGTGTGTGTCAACACTGAGTGAAATGAAGCATGTGTGAATGCCCTCACAACTGCCAACCACAGTTACCACTCAGAGGAATGAAGAAAAGATAAGTGATTCAGAAGGCGTATCCCTAGATCCAAACTGGAAATGCAAGTGAACATCAGAAGCAATTCTAGACAAAGGAAATAGAAAAACAGTGTTGAAATTCTAACAGTCTTTATCTCCTAAGAACTCTGGCCCTTTGTCATGTAAGAGCAACTGTGCTGGCTCGGTTAATTGTAAATAAGCACCCCCAACTTTCGTGACTTTCAGCCGCCATTTATCTCCTTACAGCCCTAGGGGTCAGTAATTTGGGAGGGGGTGGAAGGGGGCAGCTAGGACTAAGTGCACTCAGGCTTTGCTGTCAGCTGTGGGTCAGCTGCGAGTCAGCTGGAGGCTGGCTGGTCCCACATGGCTTCACTCACTTGAGGAACTCTGCTAAGGTGGCTGAAGATCAGGACTTCACTCCATGTGGTCTCCCATCCTCACGGAGCCAGCCTGGGCTCTCACAGAAGGTGCTGTGCTCCAAGTATTCCAATGCTAGGCTGCAAGTTGCACAGTGTCTTGAGGCCAGGCTCAAAAGTGATAAAGCCCCACTTCATCAGATTCTCTTGTTCAAAGCAAGTCACAGAACCAGCTCAAATTCAAATGGAGAAGAAATCGACTCTGCCTTTGGATGGGGCATATAATGAAGTCATGCACATAGGATGAGAGGAATTGTAATGATCGTCTTTGCAAATATGTTTACCCCGTTTTCATTGGACTTAAGAGCATTGTTCACTTGTTGAATGATTAATATGTCCAATAGGTACCATGCTGTATTTTTGGTTTCTTGTTATACTGAGAAACACTTATTCCAAAGAAGTAAACATTCATTGATGTTTTCTTTCAATAACTTTAATTGTTTTAGTTCAGGGTTCAGTGAAGTTTTTCTGTAAAGGGATTTGAGGCTTTGTGAGCCACAGGGTGTATGTGACAATTCTGTCTAGGAACGCAGCTGTAGGCAATACATAAACCAATGTGCATGGGCATTGATGTGGTTCCGCTGTGTCCCTACCCCAAGTCTCATCTTGAATTGTAATCCCCGTAATCCCTGCATGTCATAGGAAAGACTCATTGGGAGGTTATTGAATGATGGGGGCTATTTCCCCCATGCTGTCCTCGTGACAGTGAGTCAGTTCTCACGAGATCTGATGGTTTTATAAGCATCTGGCATTTCCCCTGCTGGCACTCATTCTCTTGTCCTGTGAAGAGGTGTCTTCCACCATGATTGTAAGTTTCCCGAGGTTTCCCCAGCCATGTAGAACTGTTCATCAATTAAATCTTTTTTTCTTTATAAATTACCCAGTCTTGGGTATTTCTTCATAGCAGCATGAGAACAAACTAATACAGCCATGTACCAATAAACTTTGCTTACAAAACCAGATGATGGGCTGGATTTGGACTTTGGGTAATAGGATGCTGACACCTGCCTTAAGGTATCTGGTCTTGTGTTTGTGTATGTGATGGGAAGAAATGCAAACCTTTTCCAACAATTTTTATGGAATATCCTTTTCTTTCTGCTCTGTTTTAGCTTATTTATCATCTGGTAAGTAGGGCCAGTTTCCATGCTATCCATTTGGTTCCACAATCCTTTCATTCATGAACCTTATGTGCTTAATTATGTTGCCTTCACATATTTTATGTCAAAAGTCAAATATATTCTCATTGTGCCCGTTTTGCAAAAGCTTATCTTGCCAATGCAGTCTTGTAGGTGAACTTTAGGATAATATTCAAAGTATCAAAACAAACTTAATTTTTATTGGTATTCTTATGAGAACCACATCAAGTTGTATATTTTATTTTATTTTATACTTTTAGGTAAGAAATACATCTTTACAATACTAGCTCTTTCTATCCAAGCTATCTATTCATAGCTATTTACTAAATAGTTGTGGCAAATAATATTTATCTCACCAATATTCATGTTTTTCCCCTTCCTCATGAGCACGGAGAAGACTGCATTTCCCAGATTTCCTTGTAAGGTGGGACCATGAGGCTGAATTTTGGTCAGTAAGATGTGGGTAAAAGTAATTTACAATCTGCCATTCTCTTTCTGTCTTGTGTGGTCTCCTGGATGGATGCTGAAGATCCCATGGAAGATCCAAAGCCCTCGAGAAGCAAAGCAGCTACAGGGAAGGAATTTGGACCTCCATAAACCATTACGAGAAAGGCTCTCCACCCTAAACTCATTTGCATTATGACAGGAAAGATAAACCTTTCTGTTGTTCACCAACTGAGCCTCTATGTTGTTTGTTTTTGTTATAGCAGCTAGTCTTCCCTGATTTATATGGTATCCTATATTCTTGTCCCTATACTAAATGAGTTTTTGTTTCACTTTACATTACCTAAATGAATATCTTAGAAATCTTAAGAAAACTATTGATTTTGTCGTGTACTTTTAGAGATATCTTAATCTTGTATATTACTAATTTAAATGATCTGTGTTGTTTTTCAATTGACTCTTGTGATTGCCAGCTGGATGTGAGCCAAACAGTTACTTGTCTGTTCCCTTTGGGATAGTATTACTCTTATTTCTGCTTCTTAATTTATTAGATTCCAGAAATTCTTCAATAATTATAAAAGAATGGAGAGGATAAGGAGCATTCTTGATTTTATCTCAAATTTATTAAAAATATTATGGCATTTTACCCCATTATGTGTGTTCTTTTTACAGAAATATATATTCTTCACCATAATTTTATGCTAATTTTTCTCAATGGGCATTGAGGCCAGGCATGGTGGCTCACACCTGCAATCCCAGCACTTTGGGAAGTTGAGGTGGGCAGATCACCTGAGGTCAGGAGTTCGAGACCAGCCTGGCCAACATGGTAAAACCCCGTCTCTACTAAAACTGCAAAAATTAGCTGGGCATGGTGGTGAGGACCTGTAATCTCAGCTACTCAGGAGGCTGAGGCAGGAGAATCGCTTGAACCCGGGAGGCTGAGGTTGCAGTGAGCCGAGATCACACCACTGCATTCCAGCCTGGGTGACAGAGTGAATCTCTGTCTCAAAAAGGGCACTGACTTTGAGAAAATCATGTATACTGTTTTTCCTTGACCTATATTTAAATAAACCATACTCACTGATTCTCCAACATTAAGCCATTCTCCTATTGCCTACTTGGTCATGGTAGCTTCATTCTTGAAATATAATAATGTCTTATTAGTTAAAAAATGTATACATCTATATTTAAGAAATATATGCATCTATATTTGAGATAAAATTTGTAGCTTTAGTTTTGGTTTGCATATGTTAAGTTTTACCATCCATATCAGTTTTAATTTTATTGAATTTTGAAGTTTTCCATCTATAATCTAGTTTGGAGTCAACATTGCTCCCTCCTTGTGGTCCAAAGGTAGTGAGTAGCTGGACTAGTATCACTGCTGATATGAGTTGGCATAAATAATGGCTAACAAATTCTTCCCTTTTCTATATAAGCATTTGACCTTTAGTAAAATGTCTAGATCTGATTATCTGCAGACATGATAAAGGCATAATGTCAACTAGTTTTAAGACAACACAGGTTATGGTAAAAATTAACCCTAAATAGTAAAAATGCATCCTGACTAGGAAAATTACAAGTATCCAGAAAAACCATATAAATGGGCTTCTATAAATATAGTGACTTGAAACTGGGCATCTCCCTTGCGGATACCCTAGAAGCTATGCCAGTGCAAATATTACAAGGGATTTTAGCCCCTGTGCTTCCTGAGGCTTTCAAGTCAGGGGCCCACCCAACTTAATCAATAAGTATCTTCATTCTTTGCATCTAAGACGTTACCGGGAACCAAAAATATTTTCACCAGATGAATTTATGGACTATTGCAGGGAATATCACAGAAGAGAAATACCTGTCACTGCACTGACAGCATGCTATGCTTCCTAAGTGACTATGATGCTGAGAGTGACCTATGGTAACTATGAGTCTGAACAGCTAATTGAGTTTAAGACCCTTTGGTGAATGTTGAAGCCCTATCGTGAGCACAGTACTCTTCATCAGGATGTTAACATAGGTCATTATTAGAATCACTGTGGACTCCATGGATGATTCTAGTCTTATAAGTACAGCACTTCCACACTTCAGAACACATTACTTCTTGCTGCTTCCTTCCAGGGTCAGCATGCAATAAAGGGTGATTATTGTGTTGGTGGATATTTCGGTTTGACTTCACCTCATATGTCTGCTTCTTTCTCTTAGTCCTACCTGGAGTACTTGTTCCAGCTGTCTTAAGAAATGCCCATCACCCACACTGACAGGACACTAACCATAGTTACTTTATTCGATAAGCTCCATGTCTGAATTACCTCTAGTTGTACTTTTATTGTCTAATATTACTCTTAGTTATCAGTTACTTGGTCTTGTTTGCAGATATTAGAGTGAACCCTGAGTTTGTCTTCAGAGAATCAGTATGTCAGTATGTTCAGCTCTCTTATTCTTTAATTCTCTATTTTAAAGTTTAATTCTCTATTTTAAAGTTTAACTTCCTTGTAATTCCAGTAAAAAAACTTTTTCCACCAGTTCTAATCAGTAGTTCACATCTGTTTCCCTGGCCCCAGCTCCATCCTGACTCATTCTGGTCACCTGCTCCAGTCACCTGCTCTGGTCACCTTTTTTGACCTAGGTCTCCCCTGGCTACCTGCTGTGACCTGCCCATAACCGTCCTTCCTGCCAAAACACCCACCCTGCCACTCCAGCATAGACCCCTGCTCTCTTTAAAATAGCCAATCAGGATTAGTCTAGCTAGTCTAACCCTAGCGAATAGGGGAATGACACAGCAGTAGGGACAACCCCTGTCAGGCATAAGTACCCCTTCCCCCCTTGTCCAAGTGTGCAGCTTGCCATTGCTCCATCCATGTGCCACACCCTTCTATAAAAGTAAACCGCCTTGCTGAGAGGATTTATCTTCGAGTGCTATTTCTTTTGCAGCATCAAAATTTTACTTAGAACACAGACATGCTTGGTGATTTTGCATGAATGTCCAAGTTTTCAATTTAAATAACTATGTTTTTGTATTTCTAGAAACTCTATTGACTATTTTTAAAAACTGCCTTTGTGTTGTCTTTTCTTTCATTATAGTGCCTACTTCTTCTTTTACATATATAAGCACATAAAAATTAGTATTTTCAAATTAAATAATTAATATTACCTCACTGACATGTTTAGATTGTCTTTTATCTCAAGTCTTCTAAGTACTATACTTGGACACATTTTATTTGTTTACTCTCACTTAAAATAGATTACTTCCTTATGTGGTTTATTAATTATGATATGTTAAGTTATGCCTAAGAAGCAAGTAATCTGAAAGTTTAAATGTTTTTAAAACTCCTATCTATTGGGATATAAGTGTAAATCATTTTATTGGTAGTACCCTCCCCATGAAGACTGAGGTGGACATTCTTTATAAACACATGCTTCCAGAATCAACCACCTTGGAAGAAGGAGAACCACAAAGAATAGCACACAAACTCTTAAGTGCTTCCACGCAGAAGTGACACAAAGCATTTTCAAGCTACTTTATTGGCTAAAGCAAGTCTCATTTCATTCAAAAGGATGGAGAAATGCATTAACATGGAGTGCCTAAAAAGGGGAATCCCAGACGTGTTGATGAGTAGCTTAAGGAACTACCACCCATGGTGTCTAATTTTTTATTGTGAACTGAACTTTGTTGAGAACTATTTTTATGAAAGGCACTATTTGTGCTCTGTATATTTGAGGTGTTATCACAGAAAATATTTGCATTAATTTCTGGCTGATGCCCCAAGGATCTTAGGATTTCACAAATATAACCAGTTTTTGTGTTAACTTTTTAGCTTTGGTTCATCTACCTCATATTGTCTGTCTGCCCAAGGGTGCTCAGGTTTGCAATTTCAATATTTCACTGGATTGTTTTACACAGGTAAGCTACCTTATTACTCACTTAGAGATTTTAGACCCATCACACGAAACATGCAGCCATGTCAGTTTCCAATTTCCACCTTGCATATCCTGTGTGCATGTTCAAACCCCTGCCTCTAGCTTTAAAGTTCATATCCTATCTGATGTCCTTGTAAGTCACTACAGCATTACTTTGCATACTTAACATACTTCAAATGAATATTCTCTTTATTTATGTCACTTGAAATTTCCTGGCTATGCATTCACAAATTTGGTCAAAATTTATTCTGCGTTTTGTTATTTTATCTGCTATGTTGCCAGAAATGCAAATACTGTGCACATGTTTCATTATAAATCTTCTCTACAACCCTTGTTAACTATCAGAAAGATAGGAATTACATCAATTTATTAACTCTATCTCGATGTTGTATCCCAGAGCTTGATAAATGCTTTACAATGAACAAATAAATATTACTATCCTAGGGTACTCGAGTGCTTAATGAAAGCAGACATCAATTCTTTTTCTTCTTGTAAAAGCATGCCTTTCATCCCATCAAGAAATGAAATCTGTTTCCCTCCCCTTAAATCTGGGCTAATTGTGAGATTTGTCTTGTCCAATAGAAAACAGTGGAATTGAGGTTCTGGGACTTCCAAGCCTATGTCTTAAAATAATTATAACTTCCACTTTCTTGTCCTGGAGCTTGGCCATTTGAATATAAGGAAATCCAGACTAGAGTACTAAGTGAACGAGACCACATGGAGAGAAGTCACGTAGAATGAGAGGTCACCTTAAATATTCCAGTCCCAGCCAAGCTTTCTGCATAACAGACTTCAACATGACCACCCATCAGAAAAACCACCCAGCTGAGCCCCAGCCAACCAATGAAATCATGAGAAATAATAAACTGCTAATGTTGAGGCAACCAAATTTTGGGGTGATTTGTTACATAATAATAAATGAGACACTTAGCTAATGACCAGTAACTGGCTGTGCCACTGAAAAAGACGATTGGACAATTATCTTAAAATTTACATCATAATTTTTAAGAAAAAAAAACCTTAGAAAGTAGAATGACAGTCTTTAAGTTGACATGATTAAAAGAAAAAATAAACAATTATGAGCGTTTTAAAAATTGATTCTAAAACTCATATGCATTGGTATCTGGAGACTGGTTCCTTTTTGGGTTAAAAAGTGTATAGGTAAACATCTTGACTTGTTGAACCAGTTTCTGAAAATATTTACTGAATTTGATGTGAGTTTTATCACATTTACACCACATCTCCGTTTTATACAGTTAAATTTCTTAAGTAGAATAAAATAATCTATAGATTTCTGGCTGAGGAATCCCACCAAGTGCTTTCCAATATTTGGATGCATTCAGTTCTTTACCCATGGGTCTTTAAATCTGGCATTTTAAAATGATACCACTCGTGCTGATGCCAAATAAAGGCTTCAGCAATAATCATCAAAGATTGTAACTTTTCCTGCTTTTGACATTTCATAAATTCTGACTGGAGGTTGTAGAAAAAAAGTGGAACAAATTCTGAAGTGCTGATTTTATTACAAACATAACACATTTCATATTATATCACAATAATTTTTGTTTTATGTTTGTCCAGATGTAACGGGGACGGGGCGGGGTTCAGCTCCCTCCCCGATTTGATGTGCCCGAGGTTCGTGGGCTCACTTGCCCCAGGAATGGGGAAAAGGCCCTGGCGGCGGTGAGCTTACCGTTAGTATAGATGTCACCGACCCAAAGAGTTTAGCAGAAAGCGATTTATTAGGCAGAGAGAGAGAGCTCCCACGCTGCCGTGGGAGGAGAACCCGAAGGGGATATTCGCACAGGTAGAGAGGGAAAGACAGCCCCCATGTCACTGTGGGACGGGATCCCAGAGAGGGAAATCCGCAAAGATTTGGTGTAGTTTTAACTTGGAAGTGATTCCCGTCCCATTCATGTTCTTGTCCAATGAGAGGAGTTCTTTCAAACTTCCTCTGCAGTGACTGATCTTCGACTCTGATGCTGGATTGGCTGCCTGGCCCAGAACAGAGGCCCTTCCTCCCAGAGCTTTTCACAGGCTTTTTAAACAAAGGAGCACATCTGGAATGTGACCTCGCCCAGGTGCGGAAATCAGACATAAACTCTAGGTTCCCGGATGGAGAGGTGGATGGAAGCCTGGCGCTGGGAAGTTCTTGCCTTTGAAACCACGCCCCTCATGGACCCAGGAAGACAGGTCTTTTTCCTTAACACAGCCCCTTACAGATCAAGGCAATCAAGCCATTTCCATGCATTTCAACAGAATTGCCCACAAGATGTGTTAGGTTGCATGGAAGAGAATGAGTTGGGAGGAGGATCCTATCAAAAATAGCTTTATTGTTGGTGGCTGCTGTTTCTGCAAAGTTTCTAGAAAATGAAGAACTGAAGTTTTCTCTAAACTCAACATTCTTTATCTGATTTTGTGGAAATAAACTATATTTATCATGCATATCATTTATGCTGATGATTGCTTAAGCATGAAGTAAGAAAGGAGAGCAGAAGGTCACGCTCATTGCCAACTGCAGGCTAATGAAATCCCTGCCTTCTGTGAGTGCTTTTCGCATGAAGCTGTCTTTTGGTCTTAAAATAGCTCTTCTAACACAGCTCTTCTGACATTATTCTTCCATTAAATCATCACCAAGGTAATTGTATCCTATTGATGAAAGAATCTATTGATGCCCTATTTCCTTTTTATCAAGTAAAGGTCACTTTAAGTGGAACTGGCTATTAAGTAAATAGCAAATAAATTGAATCCTGTAACAAATGTCTTCATCTGTATACACCACAGAGAGGAAAAAAATGAAACTGTAAACGTAGATTTAAAATTAGTTTAACATAAATGTAAAAATATGGTAGTCTCTTGAGAAAACATCGCATAAATGAAATTCAGATGGCAATGGCTTCCAAAGTGTGGACAATTTTTCATCACTATAGAAAACTTTTACTCTAAGTCCAGTGAAACACCGATACTTTTCTGCTGGTTTGAACAGTGTATTTATAGAACACTAAACAACTTAGAAGAATAATGAAGGATTCTACAAATTTTCTTTTCTTTATCCATACAGTGTCATAATACTTATCAGAAAATTTATTAAGGACTTAATTAACCAACATGTATACACATACATATACACACAGTAATTCTTGAAGCTCAAACTTATACTTTCTACCAAATCATGGGAATATCTCTTTCCATAAAACAAAACTATTCCTAAATAGAAAGAAACCTAAATTTTGAAACAGGATAAATTTTGAGTCTTCTAAAGCAAGTGTGAACTAAAGAACCAATTATTCCAATTCCCTGTTATAGGCACAGGAACATAAAGACAATAGTACTCTTCATTAAATATTCACAACCTTCTCATCATACATGCAAATCTTAGAACCACAGCATATATTTCACACAATGAAGAGCCCTTGGGAGTTCTGTGAGATGGGCCTGAGAGTTGACATTGCAGTGGGAAAAGGGACTGCATGGACAAAGGTGTGTTTCTGAGAAACAGATTAGAAGAGAGGCCTGGATTTCTCTCTCACCAGAATGAAAGCTTTGAGAAACCAAAGATCCGTTTAGAGCACAAATTATGTGAGAAGAGGGCTTTCTATATGAAGACAATGTTAAATTTGCAGCACTAATGGTAGGAAACTGATTCTACAGAACCCCAGACAGCTTAGGAATACCTGATGCCCAAATCACTTTTTCCACAAATGACCATGTGGTCTTCATAACACTTAACTCAAGAACCAAAAACATCTGGATATCTGTACATTCTTTTGAAACCACAGACGAATGGTTTCTGACATGCAGTTATATGTGCCCCAATTATAAAAAGGTGTGTGATACCATATAACATTAACATTGTCATATCTACCAAGACTCTTATCTTTCACGGAGGATGTCACTGGTAGTCAAAGACCCTACAGAAACACTCAGGGCCCTTAAGCAGCTGCCCAGAGGCAGGCTCTTCTGTTGGGAGCAGTAGCCTATTTTCAATAAGGTGTGTTTTTAAAGCAAAGGCCTAGTCTAAATGGGCTTGCATAGTGGGGAGGGGGCTCTTCTCAGCAATCTTTAGATTTAAGAATTTTCACCCATTGTAATTAGAAAGTATGTGTAAACTTGGCATCCAGAGCTGCGGGATTAAAATTAGTTCAAAATTTTAAAAATAAAGATAGAAAAATCTGTTATCAGATGATAAGTATGGGTGATATTCTACGATGCAATGAGTAGGAGCTGGGGGTTTTAGGGAGAATGGCAAGCAATGGCAATGAGGAACAAGGAAAACACCTGCCCCACCTCCAATCTTCCGTGTTCTGCTGGGTTTCGGGTAGGGACAGGAAATAGCGGAGCGGGCAGTGTGCTCAGTGGACACTTTACACTTCTTGTAAAAATGTGTCCAGTCATGTACTCTCAAAGAAAATAGCATTTCAATCTGTTCTGTCAGAATACAGGTGGGATGCACAAACTGTGTCTATCCATGGACAGTATCCATTCCTAAATTGCCTTATGGGGCCCTTTAGTTACAAAGAAGAGCAACCCACTCGTGCCAGCTCAGCTGAAGGGGTCTCTTATAAGGAAGAATATGAAGCTGCAGGGAAACACAGGTGGGCTCCAGAGGAACTAAGAACTGAGAACTGAAGCCAAACAAGTCTGTCAAAGGCCCTGTTTCCCTGCATCTCCCCACACAAGGCACCGGGACTCACCAGGGAAGGAGGAGAAAGGGTGGCAAGGTCCTGACCAGGGAGCAGGAAACCACACACACATCAGTGAACTCATGTTTACAGCAAGCTGTGCTGTGGGTTATCGTGAAAGGAACAGAGTTCTAAGGCAGTACACAGGAAAGGACACAATTTCATCCTTCAGTCAGGGACGTTCTCCCGGGAGATGTGACTTTTCAACTAAGACCAGAAAAATAGCCAAGGGGAAAGAAGAGAGGAGGCGCAGGAGACTGGAACAGAAGAAAGCCGCGGCCTTGCGGCATGCCGGGCACCCCACAACTGAGACTCACTGACATGTGTGGACCCTCTGTGCAAAACCTCCTGGGCTGCGTGCCTAGGTCCATCTTCTCTGAGAAGACGTATCAGAAATGCCCCCTCCTGAGTTCCTAGTGCCTTCTTTAAATGTGAAGTATCGCAAAGTACTATCTTTTGTCTCCAATCTGAGGGTTGTCTTTATTTTTCTAGTTAGATGTTTTTAATGTTGTTTTTACTTATGAAATCTGTAATTCTATCACCTATTCAAAAATAATAAAATTTTCATTTTAAGTAAACAAAGTGTAGCAGTGAACCAAAGTCGGTGAGAGGTAGGCAGTGGTTCTCAGCCCTCTCTGCACATTAGAATCACCTGGGGAGGTTTTTTTTTTTTTTTAAATAGAGATTCTGGGGGTACATGTTGTAAAAGAGGGTACCTGTTGTGAAAATAAATCCTGGGGCTCCCAAATCACTAAGCTAAAGGGAAAAGTCAAGCTGGAAACTGCTGAGGGAAACCTGCCTCCAACTCTATTCAAAGTCACCCCTCTGCTCACCAAGATAGATGCATATCTGATTGCCTCCTCTAGAAAGGCTAATCACAAACTCAAAAGAACGCAACCATCAGTCCCTCCCTCACCCATCTGTGACCTGGAAGCCCCCTCCCTGCTTCCAGCCTTCCAGCCTTTGCTTCAAGTTGTCTTGCCTTTCCAGATCAAACCAATGTACTTCTTAAAAATATTGATGGATGGCTCATGTCTCCCTAAAATGTATAAAACTAAGCTGTGCCCCGACCACTTTGGGCACATGTCAACAGGACTTCCTGAGGCTGTGTCACGGGTTCCTCCTCAACCTTGGCGAAATAAACTTTCTAAATTAACTGAGACCTGTCTCAGAATCTCTCGGTTCACATTTTGGTAACCACAGGGGGATTCTGAGTGGAGATGCCCTTGACCTTTGACAAATCTCCTATTGGTGCTTGGTACCAGCATGAGGTAACTTTATGGCTCAAACCAAAAGGACAATTTGCTGAGGTTTGACCGCACCACCTCCAGAGAATCCCTGATCTCCCAAAATTTGAGCTCTAAAGTTTATTTTGCTGTACAACTCCTTTTTTTTTTTGGAGTTTTGCTCACTTCTAACACAAGGAATACAAGTTTTTCCTGCCTCTTTGATGATGGAAGGCAAATAACTCCTTTATGAAGTTTGAGCTCTCTTTCAACAGGGAAGATGAGTTTTCCTGCTTGTACGACTGCAGAGGGCAGTCTACATCCTGAAACCCATCACTAGGTAAGAAACTGGTTTGGGATTCTGTCTTGCAAATTCCCTTTAAATGACTAAAGGTAGCATTTAACAACCAGCTGGTGTTAATTTCTGCTTATGCTTAGAGCGCTCAGAAATTGTATAATTTGTGTGATCATTGTTGATTTAGCAGCATTTTGTCCTAGCTGAAATATAGTAGTAATTTTTAGACTGCATTCTAGCCTGGGCAATAGAACAAGAATCCCGTTCTCTCTCCCTCTTTCTCTCTTTCATTCTTTTTTTTTCTTTCACTCTTTCTTTTCTTTTTCTTTCAAAAAAAGAATTAAAAAAAAGAAGTTCAATGGTTAAAAGTAATCTTAACAAAAAGACTAACATCCAAGATGTATGTGTGTGTGTGAGCACGTGTGCATGTTTGTATCTGAAAGGCCTTCATATTTTTGTTAAATGGTAGCTTATTTATTAAAGATTTGACTCTCCTAGAACCTTGTCTTTTTGAGTACAGGCTTTTATTTTTTTTTCAGTTTACTGAATTGTTTTCACCTGATTTTTAACTAAAATAGTTATTGCAACAGAGGGTACTCTGGGTTTTTCAGAGTGTAGTTTAATCTTATGTTTAATTTGGCTCAAAGAAAAATAAAAGCATCTCCCTCTAGCACCACCAGGCGTTTCCCCTCTGTACCTTATGAAGTAAATTTTGCTATTTGATTTTCACCTGAGTAGCTTCCTTTAATGTGCAAATTTAAGCCTATTTAGCTGACAACGGCCTAGGGTTGTGAAACCGGTTATCAAGAATCTGAAAGCCTAAGCTAGGGGGAAAATATGGGGGGGGGGGTTTATAAATCTGTAAAATGTACTTCCGTTGGCATGCCTAATACATCTTTATATGTGTTTATGTGTTGTATACAAAATGTTTCACTACTAAAAAATATTAAATAGCTCTAATTAACTGGTTAGAAGAAAAATAAAAGCACTTAAATCAGATACTAAAAAAGACTAGCCAAATGCTTTTTCAAGTTTATGTAACAAGTAAAATCTTTAATAAATACACCAACTTTAAAATGATTGGTAAGGAAATTCTAGAGGCTGCGTGCAGTGGCTCAGGCCTATAATCCCAGCACTTTGGGAGGCCGAGGAAGGTGGATCACCTGAGGTCAGGAATTCGAGATCAACCTGACCAGCATGGTGAAACCCTATCTCTGCTAAAAATGCAAAAATCAGCCATGAATGGTGGCACACGCCTGTAATCCCAGCTACTTGGGAGGCTGAGGCAGGAGAATCGCTTGAACCCAGGAGGCGGAGGTTGCAGTGAGCTGAGATCGCGCCACTGCACTCCAGCCTGGACAACAAGTGAAACTTTGTCTCAAAAAAAAAAAAATTAGAAATGTCTTAAGAATTGCCAGCATACATTTGTTTCACATTTATTGATCAAACAATTTCATACTTATCCCTGCCAAATACTGTAAGTTGTCAAAATTTGTCATAGGGGTTTCAAAACTATAAACCCAACCCAAAATGGAATGATGTTTGCTTGTCTAAGTTTTAATAAATAAGACACTGATGGTCGGATGTGGTGGCTCACACCTGTAATCCCGGCACTTTAGGAGGCCGAGGTGGGTGGATCATGAGGTCAGGAGTTCAAGACCAGCCTGGCCAATATGGTAAAACCCTGTCTCTACTAAAAATACAAAAAAAAAAAAAAAAGCCAGGCGTAGTGGTGTGCACCTGTAGTCCCAGCTACTTGGGAGGCTGAAGCAGGAGAACCACTTGAACCCAGGAGGCAGAGGTTGCAGTGAGCCGAAATTGCGCCACTGCACTCCAACCTGAGCAATAGAGGGAGATTCCATCTCATAAATAAATAAGACATTGATATGGGTTTAATGAAAATAGCTGCATCTTGAATTTAGTAAGATTACCGTAACTTTTAATCCTGAGGCTTTAGGCAGTCTTGTCCACAGGCAATAAGGAGGTCTGTTTTGGGAAAGGACTATTACCATCTTGGGTTCAAAGCTAAACTATAAACTAAGTTCCTCCCAAAGTTAGTTCAGCTGATGCCCAGGAATGAACAAGGACAGCTCGGAGATTAACAGCAAGATGGAGTCAGTTAGGTCAAATCTTTTTTCACTGTCTTAGTTATAATTTTGCGATGGCACTTTCATAACTTTAAATTCATGATTATCAGAGTTTTCATAAATAATCTAGGTAAACAATTAAAATAATCAGATAAATGGGATAAATACTTGTAGACAAACCGGTCATAATTTAGAATATAAAGTTATATTAAATTAAATAATAGATACTTCATTATTTGGTTATTTTCCAATAAATATATATTGTAGGAAAACATTCTTGCAAAAAAAACGTCGTTTTTTAAAAAAAGGCTAAAATTTTTGTCTAATTCAAAGCTTATTTAAAGGTTATATATAAAAGAAGGGAATAGGAACCAGGAAGTAAACTTTCTAAGTTAACTAAGACTTGTCCCAGATTTTCAGGGTTCACAGTGTACAGACTTGTTGCACACATCAATTGTGTAATGGTGAGGTTTGGGCTTCAAGTGGACTCATCACCCAAATTATGAACGTTGTTCTCTTATCACTACGTAAGCTAAACTTCCGCTTAGCTCTTAGACCATGAGACTCTGTGACTGGCAATGTAGGACCGTTTACTATGACAACAGGAAGCTTTGGCTAAAATAATTTTCATTCCATTATAGGGGAGCTTTCTCATGCCCTATCTTTGTAGTCATTTATTCTTTGTCTTGCATCAGGTCCACCGACACTGATGATCTGTGGAGACCAGCGCCAGACCTCTCCCCTGTATCTACTCTTACAGGGGACTTTTCATTAGGATACAGACTGGCTGGAATTTCACTGAAGCATTTTTCTGTACTGCCTTCTCTAACATGCAAGGGATTTTAAGAAAATTAATATAGTAACCATTTGTGTTCATTCGTCAATAAATATTTGAACCTCTATCCTGTGTCAAGCACTACTTTGTGGAATGCATCCATGAAAACAACAAAGACCTCTGCTTTTGTAGAGTTTATACCCTAAAATCGCCTTTTAAAATGTTAATAGGGATGAACTTTATAACTACAGTAGTTATAACATACCTGTGTGCCACCCTTTCCACATTTCTACCACATTCGGGGGTCCAAGGTTGTCGGGGACCGGCACGTCTGCCAGGAGGCTCCCGGCCTGCGGGAGGCGTCACCCTAACTCGGAGATGTTCACAACCTGGAGGAGAGAGTGCGCGGAAGAAAAGACAGACAGACAGTGGGGTCTGGAGGACTACCCAGGCAATGCCAGTAGCATGCCAGAGTAGCGAGTTTATTGTGTGCATAAGCCTGATTATATACCTTTTAGTTCT